>CM065747.1:40238792-40261292 GCA_033310375.1 Conus canariensis | reverse complement strand
GAGCAGTTTTGGAGGTAATCCCATTAGGGAAGTTATGGAAGATATGACAACAACAACAAACAAACAAACAAGCAGGCAAGCAAACAACCCAACAACAAGCAAGAAAACTAACCAACAAACCAACCAACCAGCAACCAAGCAAGCAAGCAAGCAAGCAACACACACACACACACACACACACACACGCGCGCGCGCGCGCGCGCGCGCACGCACGCACGCACGCACGCACACACACACACACACACACACACACACACACACACACACACACACACGTGACACACGTCACTAACGTTTGGTGGACATATTTCCTATTGCTGCGAATATCACTCCTAGGAATGACGTTTCCTTTAGCCGTTGACCTTTCGCGAATGTCAACTGGCTTGGGCACAGCCCCTTTGCTATGAACACATGGCAAAAAGTGATATTGTACTGATAAAAGGCGGCACATTGAATATTGCAATGAGAGAGAGAGAGAGAGAGAGAGAGAGAGAGAGAGAGAGAGAGAGAGAGAGAGAGAGAGAGAGAGAGAGAGAGAGAGAGAGACGGGATTTGTTTTAAAAACTTTATTTCTCAACGGCTTACGTTCCAAGCTGCCCTATTTTTCTACTATATTCGACTAAAATACAAAATAAGAGCACAACATGACAGCGGGAACGACACAAGAACAACAACTACTACTTCACCATCACTACTACCACCAATACTATAACTACTACTGCTGCTGCTGCTGCTGCTGCTGCTGCTGCTGCTGCAGCTTGTGTGTCCACTACTGCTATTACTGCTGCTGCTATTGCTGCTGCTGTTACTGCTGCTTGGGCTGCTTGCTGCTGTTGCTGCTGCTGCTACTACTACTACTACTACTACTACTACTACTACTACTACTACTACTACTACTAAAAACGATCAGAAAGAACAGTTCAGCGTCCTACGATGTGAGGAAGAGAGAGAGAGAGAGAGAGAGAGAGAGAGAGAGAGAGAGAGAGAGAGGGGACAGAGAGAGACAGAGACAGAGACACAGAGAGAGAGAGAGACAGAGAGAGAGAGAGGAGGGGGGTGATGGTGTGTTTACAATTACACGCCGGTAGTATCTATTCAGTCCTTAAGTAGTGTTTTCAATACGTATTTTCTCCAGGACTGCAACAATTGCCACATCTTGACAGATGAAGAAACAGAGTTCGAAAGAGGTGTTATAAGGTTTGTAACGCTCGCCTGAACGTAAAAATGGTAAAGTATACTTATGAAAATAATGCTGTCCAGTTGTCATTTCAACAAACTCAATTTCAACAAATATAAAGTGGTGTCACATGTCTTTGGATTTTAAAAATGAGTAAGTTTTTAGTGTGAGCGAGTTGTTTATTCAATGGCGATGATTTCCGACTCTGTAGATTTTTCCTTGGTTATTAAATAGTAATTTGGTAAAACATGCTTTGCTGTCCTTCAAGGTTCTGCGCACAAATGTTCAGAGTTTGTACCCTAGCTGACGACACTCAAAACCGATGATGCATAACAGACGTGAGAAAGGCTGTGAGCACCAAAAACCACATCCGAGTATACTGTGGCTGCACTTAAAAAATTAATGTGCGAAGGCCTTGCTTAACGAGACGAGTATTCATAGACTGGCGCAATTAAACTGCTTTGGGAATTTCTACTGCGTCTGAAAGTTGATTCTCCTCATTTTCTGTTTTATGCCCATCAAGGTACAAGCCTGGTGGTTGCATTCAGACAGATTAAAATCAAAGGAATGGGACTATTTGGGCGCTTTCAGCTGGAGGAAAGATAGGGTCACGGGTGAGTGCAAAGACCTGACATGTGACGCCAGCTAAGTGAAAGGTCATGTATTTGAGGATTGTTTGTGATTTCATCGGTGAAAATCCCCCCAAACAAGGAAAATAATTGGTGGAGAGTTGTTCTTTGGATCACCTATCAGTTTAATATTAAATGCTGGCTCAAATTTATGGTAGGCCTCAAAACGTTTACGTGGATTATACAGTGTTTTAGTGCAAATTCTAATTGTGGAGTGTAGCCTGTCAATGTATTGCCTAATCCCCCCCCCCCCCCCCCCCACCCCCCCCCTTCCCTTAGAGTAAAGGTTGTATTCCTAATAAGAAAAATCCGTTCTGCATTACTACAACACAATAATTGTAAATACAGAAAATGTCGAGTCTATTGGTTTCATGAGCTTTCAGAGGGGCTGTTTCAGCCGTATGGAAACGTTTTTGACAAAATGTAGAGCGGACGGAGAGAAGTGAGTGAAAAAGAATGATCAAAATGTTTGAACTGAAACAGAGGCCCTACTGAGAAGACAGTGAAAGAGAATGATCAAAATGTTTGAATTGAAACAGAGGCCTGCTGTAAAGACAGAAAAAGAACAAGAACAGAACAAACTGTCGGGCATCTTTCGACTATAAAGTCTTTTTCAAACATTCAAAAATACCGCACAGACACGATAAATATTAACGTATCTGAGCATGTAGTTTCAGAGAGCAGGAAGGTGAGCAAAGTGCGTGCGTGCGTGCGTGCGTGCGCGCGCGCGCGCGCGCGCGTGTGTGTGTGTGTGTGTGTGTGTGCTGTTTCGCTTCCTCACTATCTACGCCGAACATCCTGCCCTACATAATGATGCACTGAATATTTGTAAGTCTGAATATTTGTAAGGTCTGAGCTGTGTCGTTCAGTATTTGAATAAAAGATCTTATAGTCGAAAGGCGTCTATAACTTTGTCCTGGCTTTGTTTCTGTCCAGATTTCTACGTGGGATTTACTTTTCATATTTTGATAGTGGTTTTCGACATGATAAAAAAGTACATTTTTTAAGCTACAGGTGAAAACACTCAGGGCATTAAATAGGGAACCATGTGTCAATGCAAACCCGTATAACGCAGAAGACATGTATCAGTAAATAAGTTCTTGTTTAAGTGGTGTCTTTTTCAACAATTCCATTATTCTTTAAGCCGTTGTCAATGCACAGCATTTACACAATACGATAACAAAAAAAGCTTGGGTACGGATGTTTTTCAAACCCATTGCATCTACAAACTAGAAATAAAAAATAGACATTAACCATGGGCAGTATCAACATATTTTAGCACATTCCTATCCACAGATATTTGCATTCGCATGCAAGCACATTACCATGCATTTTACACTATTTGCAGCATACATTATTCATCATGGCACACATTTGTATTTCAGGTTTTAGATTTGAATTCGTCCATATAAAGAAGCCATCCTTTAGGCGTATTCTTTCCATACATGATTACATGACTGATATAATGCTGAACAATTAAGTAGTGGGGGAAACAAGTGCAGGTTAACAATTCTTCCATCATTATAATAATGACTTGGCAAAGATTTGAAATTTGAAGGAAAAAAATGAAGAAAATGGGGAAATGTATGTTATAAATGTGAAAACCCTTCACTAGTTGCATGAGGGAACCATCACAATTCCTCTTGAAGGCGGATTTATAGGTATTGCCTGCTCCTAGGCCTTTCGTCCGCTGGACTCATCAGGGAGACACGGCTGATTGTGTCTGTGCTCTTGGTGTCAAATAGAGACACACCACAGTCCCTAATTCTGTGGTATTCTCACCACCAAGGGTTTAAAAAAGAATCCAAGCTGATTGTGTCTATGCTCTTGGTGTCAAATAGAGACACACCACAGTCCGTAAATTTGTGGTGTTCTCACCACCAAGGGTTCAAAAAAGAATCCAACAGCACCCCCAAAGCAGCCAGCGAAAGGTAGTAAATAAAACAAAACGAAAGTGTGGAGAGGAAAAAAGTTGCTGAAAAACTAAAAACATTATGTAAACAGTATAAAATGTAGGGGACAATCTTTGAGCCTATGCTTGAGGATCCATTTAAGGATGCAAGGGAGATCAAAAGATATGGAACAGTCTGAGTGGTCAGCTCTGCTGTTCAATACTTCAAGCATTGTCAGCGGCTAAGAATTGTGCAGAACAACCTTTACTTGGATCTCCTAAGAGATGCAATCGCCCACTGATTGACCAAACAATATAATGCTGAACAATTAAGTAGTGGGGGAAAACAATGCAGGTTAACAATTCTTCCATCATTATAATAATGACTTGGCAAAGATTTGAAATTTGAAAAACAAAATGAAGAAAATGGGGAATAATATGTTATAAATGTGAAAACCCTTCACTAGCTGCATGAGGGAACCATCACAATCCCTCTTGAAGGCAGATTTATAGGTATTGCCTGCTCTTAGGCCTTTCGTCCGCTGGATCAGACTCATCAGGGAGACACGGCTGATACACACACACACACACACACACACACACACACACACACACACACACACACACACGACCCATGTGTAGGTCTTAGCTTAAATTACTTGATGTTGTTTTTAGTTCTTTTAAGGACAACATATATTCTCTGTTTTTATTGTTATTTAGGTTTTCACTTGTTATATACCCCTTTGTCTAGTAAAATCTTTTCAGTTAAACTCGTGCTTAGACATTTCCCACAGAGAGAGGAGAGAGAGAGAGAGAGAGAGAGAGAGAACATATATGGATGTGTGAATGTAAACATACCCTTGGTGTGGTAGGAGTGGCTCTAATGTTTACAAATTCCCTTAAGCAATGCCAGCATATTTCCCCGATCTAGGTAATGATAACACAACAATAAAAAGCTGTTTCAACAAATTTTATGCACGCGCACACACACACACACACACACAACACCACACACACACACACACACACACACACACACAGAGAGAGAGAGAGAGAGAGAGAGAGAGAGAGAGTCTCTTCAAATTGTTAAGCTATAGTTTACATAGCCTTTGTGTGTATGTCTGGATACATTTTGTCAGTTCATAGTTGCATGTGATACAGTTTTCTCATCCATGCCATCTACAATGTCTTTTCGAAGTCCTTTATATCTGGCATTCCTGTTGCACCTTGTTCAATATCATGCCCTTCACTTTTTGTTATAGTGTTATCTGGCTTTCTGATCCATTACAAAACCAAGCACATCTTCTGTACGATTTTCGTTTTTTTTTTTTCTTTCTGCGTACGCAGGCTAATACTCCTGCAGACACTCCCTGTATATACAGGCAAGGATTAATCCCATCTATCCAACAAAGTGAGTGGAGGTTTGTGTGTATGACCGTCTTTTTTATCCCGCCATTAAGGCAGCCATACTCCAACTTCGGGAAAGGTAGGATTTTAATTTCACTATGTTTCAGGCGTGATAACAAGATCCGGAAAGATATTGGCGTTGAAGGCACCGAAGATTCTAACACTGCTCACTATGTTTCGGGCGTGATAACAAAATCCAGAAAGATATTGGCGTTGAAGGCACCGAAGATTCTAACACTGCTATTTCTTCTGAGAGGAGTGCACACTGTTTCTGACAGATTTAAATGAAGTGATTATTTCTGTCAGTTTATTTGCTGTGTTGTGCCCAGTTTATACAGATACACATGTTTCTAACAGATTTAAATGAAGTGATTATTTCTGTCAGTTTATTTGCTGTGTTTTTCTCTATTTATACAGATACGCAGTTATAAGACCAAAGCCCTACGGCATGCCTTTTTTCGGTTAAACATTATTTCTATAGGTAATTTCTTCTCACCTGGTGATAAAAACTGGATTTTTTAATGGATATTTTTTTTTCAAAGTTCAGTTTCAGTCATCTGATTAAAACAAATCGTTCATATAACCTTTCATGTTTCCCATCGCCTTGTAAAGTGAGTGTTACGTTATCGGCAAACTGGTCTATTTCAGTCAAGGTAACTACCATTTTGGTCCCTGTAACATTATCAAGGGTTAAGAGCAGGTCAGAATACCACCGAATAGATTTTTATCTAGAGGATAATGTGTGAGATTTTTTTTTTCCCACCACTTTCCCCCGCCTTTTTTTTTTTTTTTTTTTTTTGGCTTTTTGTTCTGATTTTTTTTTCTTTTCTTCTTTTTTGTTTATTTTTTTTATTTATTTTTTTTGGCGGTCTCTTTTCTTTTTCCTCTTTTTTGTTACACCTAAACGCCTACCATCTATCATGCTTACACACAAACGCCTGTTTACGCGCGCGTTCCACACTTTCATTCATGCCCAGTTCCAAGTGTTTTTGATTTTTCTATCGTTGGACAATGCTTCTTTCTCATTTAATGTACAATGATGTCTGGGTTTTTCAGTGCACTAGTGTATGTTGTAATGAGTTCGCTTGCTTGGTTCTTTCATTCTCACTTAATTCACCCCGGGTATGCGATTTATACCTGACGAAGTTGTTGTAGAAAGAGTAAAGTAGCAGAAGGAGCAAAAGCGACCAGGATGGACAGAGGGAATCAAGAAGCAGAGAGAGAGAGAGAGAGAGAGAGAGAGAGAGAGAGAGAGAGAGAGAGAGAGAGAGAGAGAGAAAAGAAACAGTTCACAGTCTTAGTCTTTTTCAGTCTCCATATTCCCCAAAAGGGTTGTACCCTTTCACAAACGAAATCGAAAGAGTGGAAGGGTGCACAGAGGAATGGAGAGCGAAAAAAATGGGTTAATCTCGCTACTCCCTTCTTTAAAAAAGAAGGGTAAACTAAAGAAGTAGTGAAGATGATACCATGAAAAGAACTACGCTGCAGTGCATCACAGTTACCCCACAGCATTTCGTGATAATACTCGAAAGGAAACCAACCAGTTGAGAAAGCATGAACGATATCGCGAAAAGGATCGCGCGCGTCCATTCCTGCGTGAATAAATCTAGAAGACGAGAGGGATAAATATCTACCGAGAACTGTAATCATTGAAAATAAAGTTATCTCGACAGATATTTGTTACGGAGTAGCATATGGGCTTCAAATATTGTATAAATAGATGTCGTTGCCTGCGTTTTTTTAAAAATACTTATACACATTTTCCCTATTAAGATTATGTGATTAATTTGATTCAGCGTAGCTTTTCTTATGGTCTTGTCGGTGACACCAAACATTACTTTTAAGACATCGATCTTCATATGAACGTCAAGATTAATTAGAATATAATTCTCAATCTTTCTCCAAAATAACAAGACGGAAGGACATTCGTAGAAAAAATGTTCTATCACGTTGACTATATCTTTACAGTATGAACATTTGTTATCTTCTCTAACTTTCATCTTGAACAACATAATGTTAGTTGGATATATGTTATGCACAATTTTCCAGTGTAAAAGACGGAGTCTAGTTTCTTTTGTTGCTTGTATGGCAATAGTCCATATCTGTTGAGTGACATCAAAGTTAAATAATCTTTTCCAGAAGCCAACCGCACATGGCTGAGTGTACTTATTTTCAATTATTTGTTTTCGAAATCCTCTTATGCTTAACACGCTTTTACCACAGAATGTGGGAAAGTTGAGGGAACCTCGGTCATGAGCGAGTCGTTGATCAAGGTGAACACGCACAAATCTGCCCACCGCACTGCACACAACATTATACTCCAGCAGGCGACTTGCTGAATTCCCCAACATACCAACTATTTCATCAAAAGACTTTAGTTCGTTGTTGATGGTTAGCATATCTTCCACGCATAATATATTTCTCTTAATCCATTGTTTAAAAAAGAGAACATTGCCTTGATATTTTATAGTACTGTTATTCCAAATTACCCTAGACGCTGGTACTTGTAAATGATTATTGTTATCTAACCAAGTGCATAGCACCGAGTTCCAAAAATGTGATTTGATAAGTTCCAGTCCTTTAAATTGCTTACTTTTTATGGTTGCATAGAAGCAAATACACTTTTCACCAAATTCTAAGAAATTGTTTCTTGCTATACGCCACCACTTATTATTTGTGCCATTATCTGTGTCATCTTTTGAGCTTACCTTGGCTCCCCATTGTAACAAACATGCATTTTGAAATTCTTTTAGATCTATCATCTTAATCCCCCCCATATCCGTTTCGTGACACAACACTGTTCTTTTTACTTTTTCAAACGCTTTCTTGTTGCAGTCCTTTTTTCTCCATACAAATCTATATAATAATCTATTGATCTCATTAATTACATAATCTGGTACAACTATCGCTTGCATTATGTAAACCCACTGCGAGATTAAAAATGTTTTTACGATACTTACTTTGCCCATAATACTCAAATTTCTTTTCTCCCATGTAGAAATCAACCGTCTGCAATTTTCAATTCTACCCACCCAGTTCTCTTCCAGTTTAGATGCACCTGTGCTGTTACTAAAGTATATACCTAATATCTTTATTTTACTTTTTAATATGAAATCCATAACATTTTGTCTACAATTTATTTTGCTACCTAACCACATTGCTTCCGATTTATTTCTGTTTATTGTCAAACCTGATATGAACGAAAAGCTTTCAAATAATCCAAGCGCTATTCGCATATCGTTTTCGTCTGCTAAAAACAGTGTTATATCATCAGCGTAAAGAGCAATTAACAAAGGACATGTCTCCTGAGTACTGTCATTACATTTAATTTCAATGCCCTTAATTTCCGAACCGTTCCGTAATCTAACTGCCAATAGTTCAAAGGCTAAAACAAAGGCTAACGGAGAAAAGGGACAGCCCTGCCTGATTCCTGATTCCACTGCAAACGGTTCGGAAATCCATCCGCAATAGTTTATACAGCTTATCGAGTCGGTCATCAATATTTCTACCCAGTTAACAAAACCCTCCCCAAAACCGAATAATTTAAACGCGTTTAACATGAATTCTTTGGAAATAGAGTCGAAAGCATGGAAATAATCAATAGTTAACAATAGTCCTGGTTTGTTTTCGTGACGCAGTTGTTCGGTGACATCATCAATTAGACGTAATAATGTGGACACACGTCTTCCTTTTATGTATCCTACTTGGTCATCACATATTAAAGAATCAATGACACCACCCAGTCGCGCCGCTAGACTTTTAGCTAGGAGTTTATAATCAACATTTGTTAAAGATATTGGTCGCCAATTGTTGAGATCATTTCTTGCTAAACCTTTTCCCTTATGTATAAGTGTTATTACGGCCTTTCGTTGAGTTGAAGACATGCTCCCTGAAGTAAATGCGGTCTTAAAAGACTCCATTACGTATTTACCTATCCGACTCCAAAATACTTTATAGAATTCAACGGTTAATCCATCAATGCCAGGACTAGAGCCATTTTTCATTCCTTTCAGTGCACTCGTAATTTCTTGCTCTGAAAGATTACCATCGCAGTAAGCTTTATCATTAGCAGATAGAGAAGGTAAATTAACACCACGCAGGAAGGCCTGTGTTCTTTGTAGCATATCTTTTTCTTGTATAAATTCCTAAAATAGTCTCTTTGTGCGGCTAAAATGTTTTTTTGTCCCTTGATCTCAACCCCGTTTGCTTTTTTAATATTTTCTATGATCTTTGAGTTTGCTCGTGCTTTTTCTAAACTGAGAAAGAACTTAGAGTTTTTTTTCCCCCTGTTCAATCCACTGAACTCGAGCCCTTACCTGAGCTGCACGGGCTTTGCTAGTTTCTTCAAATTCTAATTTTAGTTTTACGAGCTCTCTTTTGCGCAAAGTTTCCTGGCAGTCTGGATAAGTGCTGAGGGCACTATCGAGTGTATTCAATTCTGCATTCAGTCGTGCTAATTTATTTCTGTTTAACAATGCTTTTTCTTTTGAAAATTTAATTTTACATTCTTTGATTTTGATTTTTAATAGCTCCCAAGTTATCTGATTATCATCTTCAGGGTCTTTTTCAAAAGTTTCTAAAGTATGATTTATATAATTAACATAGTTTATATCCGAAAGAAGGGATCCATAAAATTTCCAATACCCTTTACCATGTACAACATCAACGAACTTCACTAAAACACAACAACCTCTGTGATCTGAGAAAGACACACTCTGCATAGTACTCTGCACTACATTTTCAAAAATAGATGAACTGGTCAGTATATAATCCAGTCTTCTTGCAATAAATGGATTAATTCTAGACCAGCTAAATTCTTTCTCTTCGTTGTGAAACATTCGCCATGTGTCATACAGGTCACAATCACTCACCACTCTGTTAAATCTCTGTACAGTATGCTGGTCGTGATAATCACCACTTATCACAAATGTGTGAGATATATCATCAGCACCAGCAGGACCTGGACATCATTTTTGTGGATTCCAAAGAAGCCTTTGACAGGGTGTGGCATGCAGCCTTATGGGCGACCGTGAGACAGTACAACATCAACGCCCACCTGATCAGAACCACAGAGACCTGACCATGAGACAGTACAACATCAACGCCCACCTGATCAGAACCATAGAGACCTGACCATGAGACGGTACAACATCAACGCCCACCTGATCAGAACCATAGAGACTTGACCATGAGACAGTACAACATCAACGCCCACCTGATCAGAACCAGAGAGACCTGACCATGAGACAGTACAACATCAACGCCCACCTGATCAGAACCATAGAGACCTCTATATAAGGCCAGCAGCTCAGTCTTTCTCAATGGCACCATCTGAGAACTGTTGGAATGAAGCAAGGTTATTTACTCTCATCCACTCTTTTCAACATTTACCCGGTTAGAATTATGACTGACGCACTGGAAGGACATCAAGGCTCAGTAAGCATTGTCGGCAGGATAGCAACAAAACTTTGCTGACGACATCGACGGGCTAGCAGAACATCAGCAGGAGCTAGTCAACCCAGGACCTAGCACAGCGCCTTGACAAATGCTCTGCTGTATTCAGCATGGAGATCAGCGCCGAAAAGAAGAAACTTATGATCGACAACACCAACTGCATCAGTGCTAACATCGCTATCAAGGAGAAAAAAAACTACAGACAGTTCAGAGCTTCAAATACCTCGGTGCAATTGTTTCAGATGAGGGATCAAATCCTGAAGTACTCTCCAGAGTTTCGCGAACGACAGAAGCACGAACCAGACTAAGATCCATCTGATTTGACAGAAACATCACAATCAGTTCTAAGGTAAGACTGATGCGCTCCCTGGTCATTGCCATATTTCTCTTCGCCTGTGAGACGTGGACTCTGACAGCTGAACCTGAGAGAAGGATTTAGGCATTAGAGATGAAATGCTTCTTCAAGATCCTTGGCATTTCATACAAAGACTACATTACCAACTCCGAGGTCCAGACCAGAGTAAGGTAAGCCATTGGACCATACGAAGACCTGCTGTCCATAGTGGAAAGAAGGAAAAGGAGATGGTATGGTCATGTATCAAGATCAACAGAACTTGCCCAAACCAGTCTACAAGGAACAGTGCGAGGAGGCAGGAGAGGAAGACAGAGAAAGAGATGGGAGGACAACATCAGTGCATGGACTGGCTTCACACTCTGCAACTGCCTAAGAGAGTTTGAGAACCGGGAGGAGTAAAGAAAGCTGTTTGCAGTCTTCTGTAGCGCCCCAACGGTCTTCAAGGCTCCGGGATAGGTGATGAATATTATCATTTTGTCATCATTTAATGGATTTAACATCATAGTCTTTTCTAATTCTGCATGTCAAAACTTCAACACACCAGCGATTGAGATATGGAAATATTGGGTAAACGTGCTGACAAACTTTTTTATGATGACCTTTTGGGGTTCACTTTCATTTTTACTCATGCTTGATTTGTATCATAAAATGTACACAACAAATTTGGCAATTCCCTTGCAGATCCAAATGCAGCCAGTGTTTCCTACTATCAAATTCCAGCTACCTGAATCAACGGCATTTTCAAAGTCAAAAGAAACAAGCTAACTCCGTAAATCTTTGTCTCAGGTGTTATCAATCACATCGTATATGCTGCGCAAATTGGTTATGAATCCCGTTCAACCTTCATTTACGAATTTTGGTGATTTTCTTGATTTCTTCTGCAAGACCCGCTGATAAGTTTTGTATGCTATGTTCAAAGGTGCAAGTGGTCTATCATTTTTTTTTCTTCTTTAGGTATTTCCTTGATTTATCATTTTTAGTTAAACATATCGTTACTTTTTTCTTTGTATTCAGACATTTTATCTTATTAGAACAATCGTTCATCCAGAAGTCAGTGACTACACCTATTTGTTTCAAAATACTTGAAAACAACAACAACAACCACAACAACGACTGCAACAACAACAACAAATATCCCGTATGTTCGTGCTCATTTTTTTCTCTGAAGCATTTGATAGTTTACGTCTCTAATCATGTCTGTTCTCACCAGATTCTAATCTGCTCAGTTCCGGGAGACTGTTGAGATAAATTCAGATGAGGACTCCAGTTTTGATACCCTCTTTCTCTGTATCATTGTCATAGAATGCTTTGGTTTCTTGTATCATGTAAACGGCTTCCTTTGGTATCTCTACAGGTCATTATTTTTTATATGCTTAATTACAAAGTACCTTGTCCACAGAAGAAACGTATTTAGGCACCTTAGTTTTTATACTCGTGATGCTCATCTTGCTTTTGATCTTATGATTGTCTCTTCTATTTTTGTTTTCATAATCTCTTCCAGCATGTGTGTGTGTGTGTGTGTGTGTGTGTGTGTGTGTGTGTGTGTGTGTGTGTGTGTGTGCGTGCGTGCGTGCGTGCGTGCGTGCATGCGTGCGTGCGTGCGTGTGTGTATGCGTGCGTGTGTGTGTACATTTTTTTCAAGTCTCAGAATTCGGAGCAGTTCTGTCAGCCATCTTGATTTCTCATGCCAAGTCCTGTTCTTTACTTTCATGGTAATATTTCTTGTTTATAGGAAATCTGGTTTTGCTCTCCTCTCATCGCAAGAAATCTAGGAATCGTTGGTCGGATATTGAAGCTGTGTTTCACTGTTTGGTTCATCTTTGATTAATTCATCTCTTATATCCGTGAATACTGCATGTAGTTCCTACATTTTTTGGTGCTTTATATACTAACGCAACACAATTGCAGGCTTTCAATGAGTTTGAATCAGGTTCTGGTCTTTTTATCTGCGTTGAAAATGTATCAGAAATGAGAAGAAATATAACCGGCTATGTTAGAAAAGGATTGATCTCATCATGCGGTGTGTGCACTGGCAAATCGTTAATGAAAATTCCAAAGAGTGGAGGCCCAAGGAAACAGCCTTGCAGAACACGTCACCCTCCGATATCTTCAGAAGAATATCAGCATTTTGAGTAGATATTCTTACAGTTCTTACTGGGGCTGAGGAATGCGCGCAGCAGTGTCTTTGATAGTGGCTTTTTTTTTTTTTTTTTTGCTGGCGAGGTACCCATGGGGACGCCACTGTGATGGTTCTGTTGTGTCGCGTTCAGTCACCATCGCACAATAGCATCTGCCAGGGAGCAGTTATGTCCCTTGACGTCTTGATGGAAGGCCCTTTGCTATGCTTGCACCCTAAGTGAATAGAGAGCAAGCTCCCAAGGCTGGTGCATGATGTTTCCCGGCTGGTTAGTCTGGCAGGTAAGGACAGTGCTTCTCTTAGTCCCACTGGCACCTTTCAATGTCTTTATTTTTATTTCCTTATTTTCAAATATTTCTGAATAAAAGAGATTACTATGGGGAGGAGAGGTATTGAACATACACATTCAATCTTTTAATTAGCATGTTGAATTTTCTTTGGATCGATGAAAACAGTTTCGGTAACCCTGCTTTAAGTAATAACAGTTACCCATATGTGATAGAATGGAGTTGAGACAGTATAGCAGGGGTGACGACGGCCGAAGCTTGATTGAAAAGCGTGTGATGATCCATGTCTTTATTTAGGTCCTTGTTAATACATCTCTCAAGAGGTTAGAGCACAGTGAATAGCAGAGATATTGGGGTAAATTGTCCAGCTCTCTGGGATCTTCAGATCTTGGTTGTTCGATCTGTTTTGCTGAGTGTAGAACAGACAGAAAAAACACACATCTACTTTCACTACGTAAATTGTAACTGTGTGTAAAAACAACTACTATGTGAGGACAGCAAGCTTAGGTATGGAATCATTTGATTTGTCTTGGTCTATAGCTTTGTTATCTTTTTATTTTGAAATTAAGAATCTATTTTCATGAACAGCAAGAGAGAGAGAGAGAGAGAGAGAGAGAGAGAGAGAGAGAGAGAGGAGAGAGAGAGAGAAGAGAGACTCAAGACTCAAGACTCAAATAGTTTATTCATAAAGGCCTTAGCCCCTTAGAATGGGGATATACATTATGATTCATGTCGCAGATTGACACTGACTTGATCATGTTACATAAACACTTCGCCTCTGGAATGCTTTATATAGATAAATAGCCAACTGTTTAACAGTACTCTCATTTGATGATGACATTAACAAAACTAATTTAAAGAAACAAGGATTCTTGAAATATTTTTGTGGTAGGAATAGGTCTCTGAGATCTTGTAATACTGGACAAGTTAATACAAAATGGATTTCATCTTCTTTCGAATTTCGACACAATGGACAAATCAGACTTCTATCACGTGACTGCCTGTAACGAAAATAATGAGAAGCAATATCAGACACACCAAATCTGAACTTAGTCATGATACGTTTTATATGTTTGTCTATTTTCATTGACATATAAACAGGTATACAGTGTAAATGACTAAAAGCTCTATAGAACTCAAATCTGGTACTGTTCTGCACATGTGAATTCCAGTTTTGCCAACTACAATCAATTAATCTTTCTCGGAATACCCGAATAAAAACATTCATATCACCAACACCTTGGTTCATCCATACAAAACCGAAACCATACGCATACAATTTCATCCGCACATTTGTCACCCAGTTTTTCTTTCCTCTATTATCCAAGTCTAACAACATTCTATACGCTTTGAGTGGCAATCTGTGATCCTCCATCTGAACAATTTTTAACCAATATCGAACACATTTCACAACAGAATTCAAATACATGGGATATCTAGACGTTTCACCATATACCAAATCATTCGGCGTTTGCAACGATACCCCCAGAAACTTCTTTAGAGCAAAAAGATGGATTTTTTCACAGTGCACAGCAGCAGCATCAAGGCCCCATATTTCAGCCCCGTACTGTATCACAGGTTGAATTTGGCAATCAAATAGTTTCAAAAACAAAGTATGGGAATCGTTATTTAGCAATGACAGTTTTTTCATAAGACACAATAATGCACTTTTTGCCCTACTAGCTAAATCCTTGCAAGCAAAGGCAAAACTCAAACGCGTGGAGAAGTAGATACCAAGATATTTATATACATTAACAACAGGCATTAAGGATCCATTGTATGTCCATCTTTCTCTCGCCGCAAGATATCCTCCCTTCCTAAATACAATTATATTGCTTTTTGCCATGTTGACTTTTAACTGTAATGAAGCAGCAACTCCTTGTAAAATATTTAACTGAGTCTGTAATCCAATCACTGTTTCTGATAACAAGACCACGTCATCAGCCAAGAGGAGAATGAAAATCTCTAGAACATCATTTATAAAATTTGCACCGTGCCTTCCACGTTGTGTGATTTCCTGAGTCAGTTCATTAATAAATAAGGAAAACAAAACAGGGCTGCAAACATCACCCTGTTTCACACCAGATGTACATTTAATGTAGTCCGTTAACGCTGCACCAGATCGCACTCTTGCCTTTACACATTCATACATACTTAAAACACATTTATAAAGTTTCCCATGAATACCGTTTTTCAACAGTACAGGCCATAATAACGTCCTGTTAACTGAATCAAAAGCCTTCTCAAAATCAATGAAGGCAACATATAATTTACGATTTAAACAAAACTGTTTTTGGATAAATGCCATCAGTGTGAACATATGATCAACAGTAGAGTAGTTTTTCTTAAACCCGGCCTGGTATTCTCCTGTGATGTTATTTTCTTCTACCCACTCCTGTAATCGCCTGTTAATAATAGCACTGTACAATTTACTGCAGACATTACACAAAGATATACCTCTATAGTTATTTGGATCATTTGCATCTCCTTTTTTATACAATGGAATAACAATGGATTCTGACCAAGACCTAGGATATATCCCTTGATCAAACAAGGAATTAAAGAATGTAACCAAAAAATCTAGAAATAAGTTTGATTCGCATGCAGTTTTTATTATTTCACCTATAATTTCGTCTGGGCCAGCAGCTTTCCGATGTTTTAACTTTCTGAGAACTACTAAAACTTCTTCTTTAGAAATGGGACAGTTTAGATTGTCATCACCATATTCAGAGTCATTTACGTAAAATTCATTAACCAGGCCATCACTAGAGTCAGCGTTTCCTTCGAGCAAATCCCTAAAATGATGAAACCATGTTTCAATACTTATATCATTTAAGGGTTGTCTTCTTTTTCCTGAAATTTTGTGAACACAATCCCAAAAACCCTTCTGACTGTTTACAGATTGGAGTAGTTCTGTCAACAAAGCATCGTTATATTGTTGTTCTCTGGCTACACGGTTTACTGTAAGCCAGCATTAAAGTTCACTGCACGTGGCAGGCGTTCCGGTGGACAGGTATGCCTCGTGAAAAATGAACTCTGTCCTTATTTGAAAGTAGTCGATGTGGTATCGGATTTATTCTTTGCTTTTATCATTGATAAGTCCTTGTTTGGCACAATAAAACATGTCATGTATGTGTGTGCGTATATTCCTCCGGAGGGCTCGCCGTATTATTCGTATTTTGATAGGGAAAATGGAGTTTCTTTGCTGGAAGAATTTTTGTGTGATTGTTTACTTTTGTTTAAAGATGACGTTTTTGTAATAGTGAGTGGTGACTTGAATAGCAGAGTGTCGAATTTTTCTTGTGTTTTTGAGGAAAATGGGTCTGGATATGATAATCAGTATAAAAGTGGACCATTGCCTGTTCGAAGTTCTGAGGATTCTGTTTTGAATAATTATGGAAAATTACTGCTCAATATGTGTACTGCTTTAAAACTGTGTATTCTAAATGGTGTGTGTAAGGGCGATCTTGAAGGTCGCTACACATACATATCTGACAGCGGTAGCAGTGTGAATGATTATTTTTTGATGTCCTTTGATTTGTTCTCCGTTATTTTAGGTAGTTGCGAGTTGTATGTGTCTGAGAAAATTGAATCAGACCACATGCCTTTAGAATTTAATATCACTAGCCTGTGTCATAACTACGACTCTTCTCAAATTAACCATAGGCGCTTTACAGTTGAAAAATTTGTATGGAATGAAGATCATGTTGATTTGTTTAAAAATGTAATTCTTTCTAACGAAATGCAAGTGCGTATGCAAGAAGCTGTAAGGCTGGTTGATATTAACATCGAGGAAGCACTAAACGTTTTCAATTGTTGTGTCAAAGAGGCTGCAGAATGTATGAAGAAAGAGATTAGTGTTGGAAAATATTCAAAAGAAGATGACTGGTATGATACGGAATGCCTAGTTAGTAAAAGAAATGTTCGTAATTTATTAAATAGATTTCGACGCTCCTTATCCCAGCCGTTTCGTGAGTCTTACTGCAAAGCAAGGCGAGAATATAAACATCTGTTAAAGAGAGAGAGAGAGAGAGAGAGAGAGAGAGAGAGAGAGAGAGAGAGAGAGAGAGAGAGAGAGAGAGAGAGAATCTCTGCATGAACGTATCTTTTTGATAATTTCATTTCAGCAACAGGATATCAAAGCAGTCTGAAACAAGACAAACGGTGACAGAAGACAAAATAAAGTCACAGGGCATCCCAATGAATCAGCAATACTCAAATGTAGGTTTGAATTGGTATGTCAGTTATGTAAATGAACGTGTCCATTTTTCTGTCTTCTTTGGCTTTGTGGTGTCTTGTGACTGTCTTTGTCTCTGTCCAAAGCGTTGGTCTGGTAAGGATGTGTGTTTGGCTTACACCCTGTGGCAAAATCTGTCGCAGTTACAGTTGATCTTAGTATGATTACCCAAATTCGTTGTTGAAAGACATTTAATGCAACGTACTTTTATACTGATGAAGAAAGTAGAGGCAGATCAGCATGTGTATTGAGAAGAAGACAATAGTTTACCTCATTACCTTCTTCAGAAGCAAACTCCTAGGAAAACGATCCAGCATATTGAATTTCATTGTAAGACCTAAAATTGAAATTTGCTCGGTGCTTAGCAAATGGGCGAAATACAACAGACATTGACTGAAAAGGAGTTACATTAGATACAGGGTGTCGGGTACTAATTTTATAGACATCTATCCACTTCGACAGCATGCTTTCTAACTATAGTTGCAAGTCAATGCGATGATTCTTGAAATGTCTGCTAGCTGCTTCATTTTTGTTTATCCAAGGCATCTCTGTCACGTTTTCTTATTCTAAGATTTCTACCAGTGAGCGACCAGAACGTCTTCCTATAACGGGAACCCATGGCATAATAGACAAAGATGTTCAGGGCGGCGTTGAAAAGCGCAAAGGTATCTCCAACATACAAAAGAGTCAGGAAAAAATTGTGGTAGCGTCCTCCAGACCTCATTTCTGGAATGAAGTGCCTGGTCAGGTGGTTGAGAGCATCAGGGGAAAAACAGACAATGAATAAGATTGAATTCACCACCAGCATCTTGGTCAGGGCCAGTTCACGGGAAGACAGTGACGAGGTCGTTTCTGATCTCCACGTCACAATCTGACGTAATTTGACGATCGTCATTACCGTTGTTGTCGTCATCACTGTCAGCACAATCCCGGGTAGACCGCCGCCATATATGATAGTGTCAAGATAATTGATGAATTTTTTGTGAGCTTTGTAAAATTTTCCTTCGACTATTGTCGTCACTGTCTCTCTAGTCGTAGGATCATAAATACAATCGATGCGATATCGAGAAGCTACAAAGAAAAACAGACCGGGCACCATGACAAAGACCACGAAGATAATGACTGCCATTGTACGTGTACGTAACATGCCTCGGACTTTGAGTGGGTTGAAGACACAAAAACACCTCTCTGTAGCAATAATGGCCGATATGATCCCAGAAACAAATCCAAACGCCGTAAAACCGTTGAGATTTTTATTGAATATGAAAATAGTCATGGGACCAAACTCTTCTTCTGTAGTGAACTGCATATGCAGTCGCTCCCCCAGTCCAAGCATGAAAAAGACCAGAAATATGAAGTCACTCAAAGACAAACAAAACAGACAGAGGTTGACACGATCTTTCAGACTCTGTCTGTAAAACACCGCCATGTTGATGACGTTAGCTGGACCTCCAATCAGAAAGAGCACTGCTAAACTATTGTACAGGACCCGTAAAGCGATTCGTCCCACCTCTCTACTAACGATGTTATCAGGGTTGTCCCAAGGCAAGTACTCCATCTCACTGAAGACCACTTGGACGCAGTCTTCACCAAAGGTGGCATTTTCCGAATCTGTCTGCAGATGGTCCGACGAATTAATGTGGCTGGTCTTGTCGTCGGTCACTGTTAATGACGGGGTGAAGAACTCTTGCATTGCTTCGACAAGGGCTGGTAGCGTGCTGTTGTTCCCGCACGTGCAACACTATCGTTTGATGCTTGGCATCCTCCTATTCAAGCGTTCACATCCAGGAAGGGATCGTTTCGTTTTGGGAAAGAAATAGGGAGAGGTCACTGGAGGTGGGTGCATAAAGATGGAGACTGCGCTGTCACAAACAAGAAGAGAGAGGGGTGACAGAATGGGTAGGCAGGAAGTGTGTCGAAGGTGTAGAGGAGGGGTTCGGGATGTGTGTGTGTGTGTTTGTGTGTGTGTGTGTGTGTGTGTGTGTGTGTGTGTGTGTGTGTGTGTGTGTGTGTGTGTGTGAGTGAGTGACTAGAACCGCACAACCAAAATAACCTGTTGCAGGATAAATACTATTACCTCGTTGTCTGTTGTTGTTGTTGTTGTTGTTGTGTGTTTGTGCGTGCGTGCACGTGCGCGCGCACGCGTGTTTGTGTCTCTGTCTGCGTCTCTGTCTGTGTCTGTGTTTGTATCTGTGTTTGCGTTCGTTTGTTTGTTCTTAAGGCGCTGCATGCTTTCAGATGATAACAAGCCTGGGAGGGGGGTGGGGAGCAGAAGAAGGCGGGGTGGAGTATTAGGAAAGGGAGTCTTCTCAAGCAAACCTGTTATTTGTGATTAAACTTGGTAGCAGGCTGATTAGAAGACAGTCCTTGAAGATGGACATAGTATTATAGAGTCTTTCTCTTCCAAGGTATTTATCATGCGATTTGCATTCATACTGTCTCCTAGTATATTCCTATGCCTATTCATCTTTCAATTGACCAGTCTTTCTACTCTTAAGTCTTTACACTTTTCCCTCAAAAGACCTCCTGATTCGCAAAGCGGATCAAGGTCAAACTATACAAGACCTTTCTTCCAACACCGAGCACGGCTGTTAAGTTACCACACGTTGATGACTTTGAGATAATTACAAATCAATTCATGGTGTTTATTTACTCAATTGTTTTGGTCCTTCAACCTCTAATTTCCCCCCAACATTTTTCCCAATCCCTTTTCTTCCTCCCCTCCCTCTCTCTCTCTCTCTCTCTCTCTCTCTCTCTCTCTCTCTCTCTCTCTCTCTCTCTTTTCTCTCTCTCTCTCTTTAAGGTGGGGTCTCGTTCCTCCTATTTACTTCTGTTTCTAACCTTATCCACTCTTATTCACCATTCAAGCCTATATGTTCTATAACCGATAGACATTTGAATTTAAGTATTTTGTGTTTGACACATGAAGACTGGGTTTATTAATGTGCTTATGTTTGGTGTACTTATGGTGTTTATTGCAAAAGGGTGAGGGGTTCCATTCTCTAAACAGTAGTTACACAAACCTACACGTCAGGACTCAGGTGACCATTAGTAGGCACTTTCGATTTGTCCATGGTCAGACCTCCGCGTTCGGCCAATGAGTAGGTCAGGAATCCACTAAGAATTGTCCATGTGTTTTCCTGACAGTCATTCATCAGCATTGCTGTTTGCTGTGCACCCTCCTCACTGTGGTCACGGGGTTTAGCAGATGTGGTGTAGCGCGTATGGACTAGTCCGCACGTACTGGCATCTCTGGCTGAAACTGAAACTTCACTAAGATTGGACACATTGTTTCTCTTCCTTTGTGTCTGCTATAACTTTTTGCGTGTATTCATCAACCCTTCTTTCTCCACAGCAAGGTCTTGTTTAAACATTCTTAAAACACCACCCGGTGTTGACGTAGCTGTATATGTTGCCTGTCTGTGGCTGTCAGTATGACTGTATTGCCACTGGGTGTCACTTTGGTGTATTTTCTATGTCCTAGTTCTGTTGTTTTTAATCTGAGGTGAGATCATATCATGCGGGGTTGCCTGGGAATGTCAACAGTTTGGCTATCATGTTATGAAAGATATGCCTTTTACGTTTTAAGAATTTTCTGCAGGTCTGAGAACTGTCTGCAATTACAAAATCTCCATCAGGAAAGATCAGCACCCCTCCATTCCCCAGCAACATTTCTTAAATAGAACTCTCAAAACATTCGGTGATCTTTTTCAGCGACAAAATAAAAAATGTCAGACCTAGCATTGATAACTACAGCCGGATTTTCGTGTTTCTGTTGCCGGTCCTACCACTCGACCATCCTTTGCTTTTCCAGCTTTAAAGACGATGCAGTGAGTAACAGTCAAGGACATGCCTTCCACCTAAAACTTGCAAATTGATTGCAATACGTCCATCACTTCTCTATGACAACTAACAGATGCTAATTCCTGTTCTTTTCCTCATGAATGAAACTCTCCACTCTGCTGTGTTTTTCCAAAAGAACCTAAACTCGCTGTAGCTGGACTCCTACAGAAATGGCTTAGTCTGAAATTGGTTTCATTGAAGAACTTTCACTCGGTCTCAAATCTTGCTGTTTGTGCCTAAACCTGCCGAGTGAGTCTTCTTTCTCAGCTCCCAGCCCGCCTTGATATGTGAATCTTCAAAATGCGTTTGAATCTGCTCATCACGTTGGTCACAGTGATACATACTTTGCTCACTGCCTCATTTCTGTGATTGTTTCCTTAGATTTGTTCACTGCTTTTGACACCAGAGACCATGTTACGTCACGTTTTCTCACCCGTCACGTTTTCTCACCTGGTGAGAAAACGTGATGGGTGTATCGTCACGTTTTCTCAGTCGTCACGTTTTCTCACTCCGGGTGTGAAAACGTGACGGGTGGTGCCATATTCATCAAACGACACATTCTCAAAAAAATCAAAATTCCTCTCTCTCTCTCTCTCTCTCTCTCTCTCTCTCTCTCTCTCTCTCTCTCTCTCTCTGTCTGTCTGTCTGTCTGTCTCTCTCTCTCTCTCTCTCTCTCTCTCTCTCTCTCTCTCTCTCTCTTTCTTTCTTTCTTTCAATCTCTCTTTTTCTCTTTCTGTCCCTCACTCGTTGAATGTGGTCGGCTGGGCTATAATTAACATTACCTTACCTCACTCGTTGAATTCGATGTGATTCTGACTTTGAGTGTGCATATGTTTAGGTGAGCGCGCGCGTGCGCGGGTGTGTGTGTATCTGTGTGTGTGTGTGTGTGTGTGTGTGTGTGTGTGTGTGTGTGTGTGTGTGTGTGTATGGGAGAGAGAGAGAGAGAGAGGGAGTATGTGTGTCAGTCCATCTGTACTTATAGAAATCTAGTGTTTTTATCAGATTTTAACCAACGTTGATAAGGCGTTAGCCTTTGCCACGTGTCATAAGGGTTGTCATAGCGTGTTTAAAATTGTTATCACA
>CM065747.1:40231292-40233792 GCA_033310375.1 Conus canariensis | reverse complement strand
CTCAGTCAATCCATTTCCACAATTTTCGTCAGTTTTTTTGCTGATCCTGAGATTCGTCTGGGTAAGTCCGCCATTCCAGCTGTAATAGAAGCCAAATTTCTGGGTGTTATTTTTTTGTTATCAAAAACTGAACTTTAAAAGTCATATCCAACACTTATAAACTACACGTCAGAAAGCACTGAACATTCTGCGAGTTTTGGCACACACAGATTGGTCGCTGACAGGAAAACTCTCCTCCATTTTTACAGAGCTCTGATCTGCTCCAAACTGGACTAAGGGTGTGTAGTGTACGGCTCTGCCAGACCATCCTACCTGAAAAGTCTAGACCCTATCCACCATCAAGGGCTTCGATTGTGTCTAGGTGCGTTCCGCACCACACCTGCTTATAGCTTGTATGCCGAAGCAGGAGAACCATCCCTCTCGAATCACCGTCTGAAACCTGCCTTGAATTACTGAGTCGCTCTTCTGAACCTCAAAACCCTGCATATGACTGTGTTTCTGACACCAAATTCCAAAAGAAATTCGATGACCACCCTTGTTCCATTCCACCCTTGAGGATTCGTCTTCTTTCCCATTTGAACAAAGCAGGTACAGACCTTGGAGTAGTTTGTGATTTTTCCAAGTTTCCTGATGACCCTCCATTAACTTTCTTCACACCGGAGATCCGGTTAGTTTTAGCCTCGTACCGGACAGATTTCATTAGTTCCTTGGCATACAAGTCCCTTTTTGCTGAACTGTGTTCCGAGTTTCCATCCTTCAAAAGAATTTTCACTGACGGTTCCAAATCTGAAGAGGGTTTGCCTCTGCTGTGTTTTGTGCAGTAGATCCCCCTCAGAGATGTACCGAACACATTCCCACCGACAGCTCCATCTACACTGCTGAGCTGATAGCCTTGGTCCTAGCTCTAAAATGGTCCGTAAATACAAACATAAAGATTTCCTCATTTTTTCAGACCCCCTTTCTGCTTTGGAGGCCATTGCTGGCCGTAATCTCAAGCACCCTCAGCTGCTGAAAGTTTTTGAACTGTACACCTCTTTAAAATCAAACGGATACAACATAGCTTTTGCTTGGGTTCCCAGCCATGTGGACATTCGAGGCAATGAGATGGTTGATCAGCTTGCCAAGAATGCCACAAAGGAAAAGTTGAGCAGGTTGTCTATTCCTCACACAGATCTGAAACCCAACACACAGGCCTATGTCAAAGACCTCTGGCAAGAAGAACGGACCTTGCAGACGGATAACAAAGTATTTAAAATCCGTCCAGACCTAAAGGAGTTTTTACCATGTTCCCGAGGTGGCCGTAAAGAAGAAACAATCTTGTGCCGTTTGCATACAGGCCTCTCGTTTTACATCCATTCTTATCTTTTACAAGGTGAAGAAGCTCCGTGGTGCATTCCATGTCATGTCCACTCACAGTGAAATATATTCTTTTAGAGTGTTGGGACTTGCACGATTTGAGACATAAACATTTTACGGCAGACTCCATGAAAATTTTGTTCAGAGATGTCCCACCTGATGTGATCTTTGAGTTTCTGAGGGAGATTAACATTTTTCATCTGATCTAACATTTTACGGAAGAAAGATTTAAACGAAGTTTCTGGTACGTTTATAAAAGGTGTATTTTTAAAGAGATGTGTGAAAGTTTTTTTTTTTTTTTCGTGACTTGTGAGTTGATTTTAACGTGGTGACAGCCCTGATGTGGCCCTTTGCGGTCGGCTGGGCTATAAGCAATTTACCTTACCTTGTTATCAAGACGAATCCCTTTTTGATTTTTTTGTTACCTTATTTCCAAATGCTTTGATTGTTTACATTTACTGATCTAATTGCAAAGTGAGACGACTGCAGGCGGAAATCTAACCAAATCTTAAATAAATGTTAGCGAACCGCCCAGAGAAACGTGGACAAACGAGTCACAAGACAAAACACAACGCGTTTCGACCTCTTAGGTCTTCTTCAGGTGAGACACAAAACGAATGAAATAACGAAAATTCACTTAGCTTTGATCGCTTCAGATCGCTTCAGAGTTCAGCGCAAGGAAGAAGACGCCTTCATCTTCCATCTTCGCTCCAGGCCACACACACACACACACACACACACACACACACACACACACACACACACACACACACACACATATATATATATATATATATATATATATATATATATATATATATATAAGCGCTAGAGGGCGCGCACACACGCATCCACAGAGACATGCACGCACGCACGCACACACGCACACACATACACACACGCACGCACACACACACACACACACACACACACACACACACACACACACACATACATACTCACACACATACACACACACGCACACACACACACACACACACACACACTCTCTCTCTCTCTCTCTCTCTCTCTCTCTTACCCACCCACACCCTCTCAACCTAACCCCCCCCCCCCCCCCCCCCCCCCAAACAAACACGCACATACATTTGAATGGAGCTTCTCTTTTTGAGTCTTGTAAATGCAT
>CM065747.1:40208792-40226292 GCA_033310375.1 Conus canariensis | reverse complement strand
ACGACAAGCAAAGCGAAAACAAAAACAAAACGAAAACCAAAAAAAAAAAAATCAAAAACAAACAAACAAGCAACAACAACAGCACACACACACACACACACACACACACACACACACACACACACACACACACACACACACACACTCACTCACTCACTCACTCACTCACAGAGAGAGAGAGAGAGAGAGAGAGAGAGACAGACAGACAGACAGACAGACAGACAGACAGACAGAGACAGAGACAGAGAGACAGACAGACGAGAGAGGTGAACAGAACTGACTGCAGCAGGGCAGAGTCTTCGCTTGTAAGTGACCTCACGGCGACTTCATGTGATTTACTCCCTGAGGACTGCTGGTGCTGGGGAGGCGACAGGACGATTACGGGGGTGACAGTGTTCTGAATCAGTGGTGTGGGAGTACTTCTATAGAAGTGGGGGTGGGGGTATGTAAAACAAGACCTAAGAACATTACAAGGTCCGGCAGATACAGTAAACTAACTACATGTGCGAATGAACTCTTGAAAATCATAGGTCTGTGTGTTTATGGCCTGTAGTGGATGCCAGTTTACACTGAGCCACTTGGTTTTGTAAATTATCCATAAGTATGTCGAGAAGAGAAAGGATGATGGCTGCTTGGTAATATGTGTCTCATACATATATATATATATATATATATATATATATATATATATATATGTGTGTGTGTGTGTGTGTGTGTGTGTGTGTGTGTGTGTGTGTGTGTGTGTGTGAGAGAGAGAGAGAGAGAGAGAGAGACAATGGGGGGGGGGTGTAGTGAGAGAGGCAATGGCGGGAAAACGAGTGTGCAGCATCGCAAACAAGGTGGGGACCAGCTCTTTGGATGGGTGGGTGGATGGGGGGGATACAGGGTACCTTGTCCACGGTGCACAGACTATCGGCGACATCAAACGAGTGGAAGAACTACGGCATTCCTTTCCAGCCAGGCATCAGCCTCTTCAAAGCCGCCTGCAGAATGCTAGCGTGACTCGTTTCTCCTCGCCGTCATCACCATCGGGGACTTAGGTCATAAAAGCATACAGCGAATATCAGTGGACACCTTGGTGGCAATGTTCAGCTTCACAGCGTTGTCGTGTCATTGCTTCAAGACGAGGTACACGTGAGAACATGCTCTGAAGAAGAACACTTTATCATCCATAGACGTTTCAAAGCTGTGTCCTGATATTAGGTATGTTTCGTTTTCGACACTGGATTTAAACAGTAAAATCTAGTCGCAAAGCTTTGTGTGTCCTGATGTGTTACATGACTCTTTCGCCCGTCTCTGCAGACAATAGAAACCACTCTACAACTTCTCCTATTTCTTACGTACTGCTTCACCAGATTTAGAATGTAGAATTGATCATTTAGTGTGTGACAATTATAGAATTTACGTAAGTGATACTGATAACAGTTTGTTTTTTTTCATAACATGAAACACTAGCCAGTTCAACACACACACACACACACACACACACACACACACACACACACATACACACACACACGCACGCACGCACGCACGCACGCACGAACGCACGCACGCACACCACACACACACACAAGCATTGCCAACGCCCTTCCCCCCTCTTTCTTCACGGACCTAAAATCACTCCTTGTGTGTACTTGATATATCAATACTGAGATGAAATGGCATAAATTGTGTGTGTGTGTGTGTGTGTGTGTGTGTGTGTGTGTGTGTGTGTGTGTGTGTGTGTGTGCGTGCGTGCGTGTGCGTGCGTGTGTGTGTGTGTGATAGTAGTAGTAGATGCGGCAGGCAGCTAAACAGCGTGTGTATATTTGAATGTATCCGTAGTAGTATTTTTGTCTGTACTTCGGTGTGTATGTTGTGTAGGCCATGGAGTGATTTCGCAGCACATACAAAAACATCTCTAATACCGTTAATGAATTAATTCCATCTTCTCTGACGGTTTAAAAATGTTTAGTGTGAAAGTTAGGGGGGCGGATCTTTCTAAAACAAATCATTAACAACAGCTGGTTAGAATAATTTTTCATTCGAAGTTTCAGTTTCAGTTTCACCAAGGAGGCGTCACTGCGTGCGGACTAGTCCATATACGCTACATCACATCCGCTAAGTTTTGAGACCACACTACGCATGATTTGAAGCTGATGGATATATGAATTAATATATCCATTCGAAAGATTCGAGAATAGAACGTAGTTATCTAGTATAAAAGCTCACATACACTTACTTCATACCACGCGTCTTTTACGATAAAGTCCACTGCCTTCCGGATTTCACACTGGGTTATATTCATAAACCATTCTACAAGAAGACCAAAGAGGTCGAAACGCGTCGTGTTTTGTCTTGTAATTTGTTTGTCCCCTTTGTCCGACGGAATTACAAGAATGTTCCTTTTAAATTAATTCCACGAGACCAAACCTAGCTAGTAAACACAGCATGACCATTGTGCAAACGTCATCAACATCCCAGCTTAAATCTGTCTCTAATTACGGAACCAAGCGATAAAAATGATATGCTACCGCCCTAATAGTTGAGTTTTACGTCTTTATGGCGAAAGATCTTAGAGACATGTAGTTCTTTCACGGTAGACTTTGATGCTACCGCGAGATACTAAATATTAATACTGGTCACATCACCCATCAACAAGGGCGTTAAACCATTAGACAGCACACAGGACCGTACAAGGAGCTAATCTTTTCAGTCAGGAAACTACGTTGGTATGTAACAAGATCAGTTTCAGTTTCAGTTTCATCAAGGAGGCGTCACTGCGTGCGGACTAGTCCTTATACGCTACACCACATACGCTAAGTTTTGAGACCACAGTGCGTATGATTTTAAGCTGATGGATAATGCATTATCAACTAAGATGAGAGAATTGAAGAAGAGGGTCTCGCGGCGGGGACTCAGCAGATGTCTGACCTATGCATTATTCTAATGCGCTGGTGAGATCTTGAGTGCCTAGCTAACATTGGTTGTCTTTTTTTGTATGTGTGTGTAGTGAATGTACACATGTGTGTGTATGGATGTATCGGCACGGGTCTATGTGTGTGCGTGTGCGCACGTGTGTGCCTGCGCATGTGTGCGCACACGTGTGTGTGTGTGTGTGTGTGTGTGTGTGTGTGTGTGTGTGTGTGTGTGTTGTGTGTGTGTGTGTGTGTGTGTGTGTGTGTGTGTGTGTGTTGTATGTGTATTGTGTGTGTGTGTTGTGTGTGTGTGTGTGTGTTGTGTTGTGTGTGTGTGTGTGTGTGTGTGTGTGTGTGTGTGTGTTGTGTGTGTTGTGGTTGTGTGTGTGTGTTGTGTGTGTGTGTGTGTGTGTGTGTGTGTGTGTGTGTGTGTGTGTGTGTGTGTGTGTTGTGTGTGTGTTGTGTGTGTGTGTGTGTGTGTTGTGTGTGTGTGTGTGTGTGTGTGTGTGTGTGTGGTGTGTGTGTGTGTGTGTGTGTGTGTGTGTGTGTGTGTGTGTGTGTTGTGTGTATGTGTGTGTGTTGTGTGTGTGTGTTGTGTTGTGTGTGTGTGTGTGTGTGGTGTGTGTGTGTGTGTGTGTGTGTGTGTTGTGTGTTGTGGCGCGCGCGCGCGCGCGCGCGCGCCCCCAGGCAACTGTCCAACGAGGGAGTTAGAGGAGATGGCAAAAACAAAACAAAACAAAAGCAAACAAAAAACACCACAACAATGGGCTGACAACATAGCAGAGTGAACAGAGAAAACATTTGCAGAGACCCGGGCCTTGGCATACAACCGACAAGAGAGCTGGACGAACCTGTTAGACTGTTCTTCACAGTGATGTCCCAATGACTGCCCAGAAAGAAGAAGAAGAAGAAGAAGAAGAAGAAGAAGAAGAAGAAGAAGAAGACGAAAGAAGAAGAAGAAAGAAGAAAGAAGAAGAAAGAAGAAGAAGAAGAAAGAAGGAGAAGAAGAAAGAAGAAGAAAGAAGAAGAAGAAGAAAGAAGAAGAAGAAGAAAAGAAGAAGAAGAAGAAGAAGAAGAAGAAGAAGAAGAAGAAGAAGAAAAGAAGAAGAAGAAGAAGAAAAGAAGAAAGAAGAAGAATTACAGAGAGCGTGCGGACAATGAATAAGGTGGTCACAATGCCATCTAGGCAATGCGCAGATCACTCAGAGCACTCTCCATTATTTCTCCATGTGAGGAGATCCAACTTACATCCCCTGTGATCAAATACCTTCAGTGAAATTACCAAAAGGGCTATATATAATATGAGCCGCAAACTATCCACGACTCACGTTGAAACCAAAGAACATTTCTTTCTCTCCATACAGAAGTGTCACATCAGAGAGGTACCTGGTTGTAATTGATAGAATCATGTGGTTTTTCTCGGTCTCTCTCTCCATTGAATTTAACTGAACATTGATCTGAAGAAATGGTCGTTGTCCGATACGTACTTTTCTAGCGTAAGGAACATTTCAATTGCTGGAAACAGCGGTTTATAAAGGAGACATGTGTTGCTGCTTATATGGCGGACACCAGAAAAAGCCATTAAGTTGAACACATGGCTGTCTTTTCATTGCAACGTTAGTTCGAAGTCACTTAGCAACATATAGTACAGTGAAGTATTTTGCAAGGTACATGCTTCTTTTTTCTCGTTGTAGATGTTTGATAAAGTGTGTATGTGTGTGTGTGTGTGTGTGTGTGTGTGTGTGTGTGTGTGTGTGTGTGTGTGTGTGTGTGTGTCCCTTTGTCATTTACACAACATACTAATCCAAATAATACTCACTTAAGAAATGTGTTTACTCCCGAAGTACTAATGCTTACAGACGTTGTGTGCCCGTTAGTGACAGTGATCACCATTGGCAACACCACAACACGTCTCAGGCCTAATACTCAAAGAGAACGTTGAAAGCGTTTCTGTGTATGTACATCACTGCTAGTGAAAGTGTGTATATGTATGTATAAAGGGGAGGGAGCCCTATATTGAAAATGCTGCAAATACATCAAATCGTGAATTAGAGGGTCACAAAGTGAACTGACTTTCTTCACGAGAGTAAGTGACCTGTTGGATATAGAGACTAGCTGACATCATTACGAGGTAAGTAGAAGAACAGTCAACTATACAGTTTACCTGTACTTTGATGATAGATCTTCAGAAAACAAACAAACAAACAAATTGATATAGTCTCAGCGTTACTGAAAACACGACAGCCTTCTAAATGAAAATACAAAAAAGCTATAGACTGACACTTAATTAATAAGCAATTCTGTTTTTTTGTTGTGTATTGAATTAGCATTACTATGCATCTGATCAGTATGTGTTGATTTGCATTTTCAGCTTGAACACATGAAAAGCGAAAATACGTGAAATTTACCAACTACGTCTGAATTCTAGACATCATGTTAAAAAGAAATGGACGAGCGAGGGAGGGGAGGGGTGGAAATGTCACAAATTCTTTACGTTCTTGGGCTGTGAAAGTCACGGAGCAGCATAAGTAAGTCACAGTCCGCACAGCTTGCTTACTGCCATCGTGAACAATCAAGGTTCGAGTTCAGAGGTGCATGTTAGGTCCAAACCTATTCTACATTCTCTATTGCACTACAATTTTGATGAAACTCTTGTCCGACTATAAGCGTTTCCAAGCTCACCGTAGAGTTCAGACGTTACAGCACGTTGTGATCTCTCGTTTTTCTGCCGGCCGTCAAGACTTTTCACTCCGAATTTCAAATCTACTCAACCATGAGAAAGTAAAAAAGATATTCCTTAAGGTGCCAGTGACACCCAGAGAAGAACTGTCGTCAACCTGCCGGAACAACCAATATTCAAATCTTTTCAACTGCATCTCGAATCCAGCTATAACTTTGGACTTTGACCCTGCGCAGCTTTTTAAATTACTTCCCCTGCCAAGCTGTGCTTGCAGGCATACACATAGTGTCCACTTACCCTTCATATGCGTGCATCAATGCACGCACCCAAACATAAACATCAGAATGTAGTACACACACACACACACACACACACACACACACGGCCGCACGCACGCACACACGCATGCACGTAGCACACACACGCATACACATTGAAAATAGAATATGAATCTAAGAGCTATCCACTTACGATTTATGTAATGACACATAGTAATGCACCCTGCCCCACCTGATGAACGAATGCAAACCGTAGTATCGTCTGCTTCACGCGCGATCAGTCAGAACCGGGTCAGTGCCTCTGGTCACCGAGAGACGCTTCAGACACGTTACAATGGCCTACACAGCTTTTATGTCAAGGGGATATACAAGAATATTTGCAGCGCCGAAAAAGAGATGCAGAGAAGCATGAATTGCTACGGATTACGTAAATGTTAATGATGAGGCTCGAGGCCATGTAGCAGAGAAAGAAAATGATGTCGTGCTTTTTCGTCACTCAAAATCAAAATGAATTTTTTTGACGTCACAACATGATCAGAAACACAAGTGCCTCACCCAGGCACACATATTCACTGTTATAAATCTTTCCTGCACTATCATCACCGTCCGGTTCATCATTAGCTATACTAGTGCAGAAAACAAAATCTTTTCTCAATAAGGTCATCAAGCTTTCGGAATACATGAAAACAAACAACTCAAACATTAGAAGTTCTTACCGAGCATCTCTTTTTCCTAACATTAGATGTCTCTGGAACATACTTAGCCAGTAGAGTTATTATTCTATTATTGTCAGAGGACAACAAACTATTTAGGTTATGATTTTCTGTCGCAGTGATATTGAAAAGTTGGGACTTCTGTCTGATGTCGTTACAAGCTGCACAATAGAATATAAAGTGACCTTCATTTTCTCACATGCCATCTGTACACATTACACACATTATATACACATCGTCTGCAGTGCCTTCGGGATTAAACCATCTTTTGTTTGCGTTTAGTCCAAGTGTCCTACTTCTAAATCTAGCAAGCATATCCCTGTGCCATTTATTGGTAACTACAGTCAGACAGTTTTCAGGTTGTAGGATACTTTTAAGCGAGTGGAACCAGCAATACTTCATATCATCTTCCATCTTGGAACGCCAGTTTTGTTTATAAGATGAGATGAGACGGTCTTCAAATTCCAGCTTAAGTGTATTCTTCGTCCTTTTTCATTACATTATATTGGGTCGTACGTATGTCACATTATCTTGCCTTTGCCGTGAATGATTTGCATTCGTCGTGAATGATTTGCATTCGTCGTGAATGATTTGCATTCGTCGTGAATGATTTGTTTTAAAATGCCTTCATCATTGATGCATACTGTGTCCCTCTCAGAACAGGTTTTTTTTCAGGGCCTACTCATCACTAGTTCTTCGTCTTATTTTGAATGTGGTAGGACGTGTTCTGTTTTTACCGAGGGTTTTACTGTTTGCCTTTCTCTTATATTTTGCAGTGTCGAGTGAGCTATATGTTGGATTTCATATCTCTTTGTCTTGCAGGTTTGCAACTTTGACATTATTTTTACGATTTTGTTGCTCATTGTATTATGACTGTACGCTGGCTACATGCTACTGAGCACGGATGGCATGCGACTGCACTTTATAGTTCTCTATCTCTCCATTTGCTTCATCCCCCCCCCCCCCCCCCCACCTCCCATTCCTACGAGATAATGCATTGCACATACATCAGCTAAACAGCATACCTACTATGTCACAATATCCGTTGTCTACGTCATATTGCCCAGCTGTGGGTATGTGAACACCGTTTCCGACCAAGGTGGTTGGAAAGCACCTGTATACCTCCCGTGTTGAGCACCGTTGTAACGATCCATTTTAACTCGCCTCCACTTTTTAACTCCCCGGGAGTTAGAATTAGCACGTGCCAGTTTCAACCCCCCGGGAGTTAAAACAAATCGCGTCAGAATGACCCCCCCTCCCCCCCTGTTTTAGATTAACTCCCCCACCCCAAAACATTCAGTTGTATGTGTTAGTCACGATATGAGAAATAAACATTTAATATACACCCCCTCCCTCCCTCCCTCCTTTCCCTCTCTTTGTCTGTCTGCCTGCCTGTCTGTCTGTCTGTCTGTCTGTCTGTCTCTCTCTCTCTCTCCCCTCTCTCTCTCTCTCTCTCCTCTCTCTCTCTGTTTGTCTATCTGGTGGTCTATTTGTCTGTCTGTCCGGTTGTCTCCGTCTCTGTCTGCAAATGCAAATGTGTGTGTGTCTGAGTGTGTTAAACATAAAACGGACCTTATAACTCAGCTGTTTCTCAACTGATTCAATTCAATTTTGCTTTGAGAAGTGGTGTGACTATGCCAATGTGATTTGAAAGTTAGCATCCTTTTAGTGGATGACCTGGGCATCCAGCACCCATTCTGCAGGGCACTGGGCCTTATAGTTCAGTCCTTTTTCAATCGATTTTCGTCAGGTTCTTAAATATAATTTCCGGAAGGTGAAGGTACTATTTGTGTCTATTTTAAACTTACATCACACTAGCGCTCACACGCTTCGACCCCGCACTTTGACCGACTCAGCGCTTCGCGCTTCGACCCCTTGGTGGAGATTTATACAAAAAAAGTAAGGACGCCATGACCTTTCGAGGGTGTCAAAGATGCTTGATACCAAATTTGAAGTCGATCTGCTGAGAACTGTGGCCGTACTCAGCGCTTCGCACTTCGAGTCGCGCTTCGCGCTCATTGGTGGACGGTTATTCTAAAAGTAAAAACGCCATGACCTTCCGAGGGTGCCAAGGATGCTTGATGCCAAATTTGGTGTTGATCGGTTGAGACCTGTGGCCGTGCATAAGGTACACACACACACACACACACACACACACACACACACACACACACACACACACACACACACACACACACAGATTTGGAATATATATACAAGACAAACTACTCAATTATTTTTTCATTTTCCATAGAAGCAGCCAGTATTCTTGGTGCATGTGGGGGGGGGGGGGGGGATGGGGAGGTCATTCCTGGCATAAGGCCATAACGACTCTCCCCCCCCCCCCCCCCCCCCCTCTCTTGTATTTTTTAACTCCCTGGGAGTCAATCTGGATCAACACTTCTTAATCGAAATTAACTCCCCGAGAGTTAGTTAGGCACGTGCGTATTTTAACTCCCGGGGAGTTACTTTCTATCAAGAAATGTTGATCCAGATTGACTCCCGGGAGTTAAAAACTAGAAGGGAGGAGTAATTCTGGCCTTATGCCAGGACTGCCCCGCTCCCCCCCCCCCCCCCCCTCCCTCCACATACACACACACACACTGCAGAGATACACTTGACACATGACACTTGAAAACTTTACTTGACAAGGATAAAGACCTTAGGCTAACATAAAAGCCTATTAATCCAATCTGTCTTTGATAAACACTAGTATTAGTAAATAAAGCTGACTAGAAACATGCACAGAGAGAGAGGGAGAGAGAAAAGGAGAGAGAGAGAGAGAGGGAGAGAGAGAGAGAGAGAGAGAGAGAGAGAGAGAGAGAGAAAGGTGTGTGTGTGGGGGGGGGGGGTAAAAGAAAGAAAGAAATGACAGAGAGATGGGGAGTGGGGAAGACACTAGAGACAGAGACACTGAGATAGATAAACATATAGACAGGCAGACAGAGAGACAAGCAAAGAGAGAGGGAGAGAGATTAAGAGAGACAAACAGACAGACAAGCAAAAAGGCGGACAGACAAGCAAGGAAAGTGAGAGAGTGAGCGAGAGACTGAAAGAAAGTTTGGGGGAGAGAGAGAGAGAGAGAGAGGGAGAGAGAGAGAGAGACAGACAGACAGACAGACAGACAGACAGACAGACTGGCAGACAGACAGAGAGAGGGGGAGGGAGGGAGGGAGGGAGGGAGGGAGGGGTGTATATTAAATGTTTATTTCTCATATCGTGACTAACACATAGAATTGAATGTTTTGGGGTGGGGGAGTTAATCTAAAACAGGGAGGGAGTTATTCTGGCGTGGTTTGTTTTAACTCCCGCGGAGTTAAAATCGGCACGTGCTAATTCTAACTCCCGGGGAGTTAAAAGTGGAGGGGAGTTAAAATGGATCGTTACACCGGCAAGCATTACGCCAGACTTTCTGCAAAGTGATCACCCTCCCCGCTGTGTGGAGTCTCCTCACAACGTGATTCCAGGCCATCATGCCTGATGTGGCAGCATTCGCCATCTGACTCTCACCGATGGACAGGCCGTCACTTCACGTGCGGACGACATGTGGTGACATCATAACGCCATCTGACCCTCACCGATGGACAGGCCGTCACTTCACGTGCGGACATGTGGTGACATCATAACGCCATCTGACCCTCACCGATGGACAGGCCGTCACTTCACGTGCGGACGACATGTGGTGACATCATAACGCCATCCACGACTTATTTCCGCAGCACAATGTTCGATCGACATATCTGCTTACAGACTGACTATAAGCTTGGGACGCTCAAAATTTTACGCATTCCTCTCAACGCTGCACATAAGTTGCGCTAAAAGGCGTGGGAACTGTTCTAGGAACTGTACCTAATCTGCAACGAAATGTCGATCACACTGTGACTCAAGTACTGTGCTGTGACACTTTCACCATATGTAACGTGACTCTTGCTTCTAAGTGACAAATGAAACGCAGTGCTTATCTTCCCAGAGAAAATGGACCCATGTGCGTGTGACAAATTGCAATGTGGGCTACAAATATGTGCAATGCAGTCTCTATTCAGCTTTCAAATAATTGTATGAATGACTAAAGGCGTGTAACATTCCCTAACCGCAAATATCCCGATCATATGCCATTCCTGTACTGAAATATGAAGTCCCAACCTTATTTTAGAAATAGTCCAGCCCTTCCCTTCCTATCTTCACTTATTGCAACAATGAGGACATTTTTTTAAGGGAAGCGGGAGCAATCGTCATAGAGTCACACACACACACACACACACACACACACACACACACACACACACACACACACACACACACACACACACACACACACACACGCCAGCCCCAGCAGTTCACACGTGCGCTAAAGGAATCGTCTTGATCTAAGCGTGATCCCAAGTGTCAGCCTGAAAGACATTCTGTGCCCCTCCAGTGCCCCCCCCCCCCCCCCCTCTCCCCTCCTCTCCGAGCAGTTACATCCGGTCATTATACCTCCCCCGGATGACTAAGCGGCAGCCAACAGCTAGGTCCCCTCTTGTGCCGCCCCACTCACCCCCACTCACCCCACCCCTCACATTTCCAAACCCTCCCCCTTCCCCCCATCCCCGAGCAGTGGGTCAGTAATGAAAACCAGGCCTTGATAATGTCCAGTGCCTGGTGTTTTCTCACTGTGGAAGCTAAAGTGCCACGCCACAATTATTCAATTCTGACTTGGGCAAAAGCTCTTTAACTAAAGATACCAACCTCTGCTTGCTCTCCTCCCTGGCATCCTCTGGTTCAGTCAAGGTGTTGTTGGGCCTCTCGACCTTCGGGCCTGGCCACAGTGATCATGGTGTTAAGGTATGTAACTTCTGCGTTTTTATGTATCTAGTTTTATTAGTCTGCACAGAGAAGATCTTAGTTGGATGTTAGATTTCCTGGGAATGTCTTTTATAATTTATAGTCAAAATAAATACAATTGTAAATTCTAAGAGCCTGTTTATTGAAAGGATGTTATATTATATACTACCTCTTCCTATCCTCTGTCTGGTATGTTTCTGAACGTGTATGAAGGAGTTTCTCTAACATCTCACACTGTGCTATCAATCTCACACTACCTCACTTTCAGCCTCGTATCTCTGACTGAATGATTCTCTCTCTCTCTCTCTCTCTCTCTCTCTCTCTCTCTCTCTCTCTCTCTCTCTCTCTCTCTCTCTCTCTCTCTCTCTCTAACGATAACGGTACAAAGGAATCTTAGTCATCTTAGTCAGTTGCAGTGTTGATTTATTAACATCCCACAATTACTTGAGTAAGAGTCCCAACATTCCCAAACGCTGCTGAGTAGCATCTCCTAACACATCAGAGCACAAAACCTTTGGTATAATCGTTCTACAACACACACAATACAATTCCTTTTGTGTGATAGTTCTACGACCCTCACCACACAATTCTGTTTATGCGATGGGTGCCTCATCGGCATAAAAAGCCACAATCAAGGATATTGCTGTCTCAAATTCTGTGGCCCTTCATGCCCTGCTCTCACGGTGACTTCAATTTCGATGACCTCTCCACGTCTTTGGCCTCGGTTTAGTTCCGTCGGGGTCACCGATATCGGCGAGTCCATGGGGGCTGTCGTTGGACGGACGTGGTGGCGCCCTCCGGAGGGAGATTTCACTCACGCCGGCTCCGCGACTAAGCAATTATTGTCGTCAGTAGGGGGCTTAGTAGGTGGTGTCCTGTGTATGTTAAATCAGAACAGGCGCCACTGAAGATGGGAAGTGTGAAGACTCATCTGAATGAGCAGCAGCGCACTGCATCAGCAGATAAGACGTCGGAAGACCAAGGCAGGATTTAAACCACAGTGCCAAGGACATCCACGCTGTTGGTTCGGATGAGGAATTTGCACAGGCCCTCGATGCCAGGCGCCTGAAACTCAACCTGCCACGAGCCAACGAAACTGAAGAAGTGGAAAATGAGCATGTCCAGAGGGTCATGGGTTCGAATCCCAGCCATGGCTCGTCCCAAGATGGGAAAAAAAGGGGCAGCAGAGGGACATCCGGAGTCATGAACCGGGTGTGGCCCAACCCCCCTAGAGTGTCAGGAGATAAGGGCCGAAACACTTGCTTGAAGGGGGCTTCTCTTCTGAGGACTCTCTGCTGCCACGCTCTCCACGAGTTTCTTTCTACTATTTCTAAGGGTGATTTCTTCTCATCTAATGATAAAAACTGAATTTTCTAATGGATGTTTTTTTTCAAAGTTCAGTTTCAGTCATCTGATTGAAACAAATCGTTCATGTAACCTTTCATATGTTTCTCACCTTCTTCTAAACTGAGTGTTACGTTATCGGCAAACTGGTCTATTTCAGTCATAGTAACTGCCATTTTGGTCCCTGTAACATTATCAACGGTTAAGAGCAGGTCAGAGTACCACCGAATAGATTTTTATCTAGAGGTTAATGTGTGAGATATATCATCAACACCAGCAGGACCTGGACATCATTTTTGTGGATTCCAAAGAAGTCTTCGACAGGGTGTGGCATGCAGCCTTATGGGCGAATATGAGACAGTACAACATCAACGCCAACCTGATCAGAACCATAGAGACTTCTATATGATAAGGCCAGCAGCACAGTCTTTCTCAATGGCACCATCTGATTCAAGAGAACTCTTGGAATGAGTCAAGACTATTTACTCTCACCCACTCTTTTCAACATTTACCCGGGTATAATTATGGCTGACGCACTGGAAGGACATCAAGGCTCAATAAGCATTGGCGGCAGGATAGTAACAAACCGATACTTTGCTGATGACATCGACGGGCTAACAGGAGAACAGCAGGAGCTAGTCAACCGGACCTAGCACAGCGCCTTGACAAATGCTCTGCTGTATTCAGCATGGAGATCAGCGCCTTGACAAATGCTCTGGAGATCAGCGCCGAAAAGAGAAAACTTATGATCGACAACACCAACTGCATCAGTGCTAACATCGCTATCAAGGAGGAAAAAAACTACAGACAGTTCAGAGCTTCAAATACCTCGGTGCAATTGTTTCAGATGAGGGATCAAATCCTGAAGTACTCTCCAGAGTTGCGCGAACGACAGAAGCACGAACCAGACTAAGATCCATCTGATTTGACAGAAACATCACAATCAGTTCTAAGGTAAGACTGATGCGCTCCCTGGTCATTGCCATATTTCTCTTCGCCTGTGAGACGTGGACTCTGACAGCTGAACTTGAGAGAAGGTTTCAGGCATTAGTGATGAAATACTTCTTCAAGATCCTTGGCATTTCATACAAAGACCACATTACCAACTCTGAGGTCCAGACCAGAGTAAGGTAAGCCATTGGACCATACGAAGACCTACTGTCCATAGTGGAAAGAAGGAAAAGGAGATGGTATGGTCATGTATCAAGATCAACAGAACTTGCCCAAACCAGTCTACAAGGAACAGTGCGAGGAGACAGAAGTGGAGGAAGACAGAGAAAGAGATGGGAGGACAACATCAGTGCATGGACTGGCTTCACACTCAGCAACTGCCTAAGAGCGTTTGAGAACCGGGAGGAGTGAAGGCAGCTGTTTGCAGTCTTCTACAGCGCCCCAGAGGTCTTCATGACTCCGAGATAGGCGATGAATATTATCATTTTGTCATCTGTCATCTGTCATCTGAAATCTGTTTTTGTTCTCCTCTCCATCGCAAGAAATCTAGGAATCGTTGGTCGGATATTGAAGCTGTGTTTCATTGTTTGGTTCATCTTTTAATTAATTCATCTCTTATATCCGTGAATACTGCATGCAGTTCCTACATTGTTTGGTGCTTTATATACTAACGCAACACATTTGCAGGCTTTCAATGAGTTTGAATCAGGTTCTGGTCTTTTTATCTGCGTTGAAAATGTATCAGAAATGAGAAGAAATATAACCGGCTATGTTAGAAAGGGTTGATTTCATCATGTGGTGTGTGCACTGGCAAATCGTTAATGAAAATACCAAAGAGTGGAGGCCAAAGAAAACAGCCTTGTAGAACATTTCACCCTCCGATATCATAAGAGGAATATCAGTACTTTTAGTAGATATTCTTAGAATTCTTAGTGTCACTGAGGGATGCGCGCAGCAATATCCTTTTTTTTTTTTTTTTTTTTTTTTTTTTTTGCTGTCCCATCCTCTGCGCCACTTCAGAGGCAGTGCACCCACGCCACTCATTCCAACACCCCGTCCACAGCCCGGCACCGGCAATCCACAGGGAGCAGTCAATGTCAAATCGTCAAGAGGCAACCCACCGAAGGAGACACTGCACTGCTGCCGAGTCACTTCGGTGGTGTTCAGTGGCGCCTGTTCTGATTTAACATACACAGGACACCACCTACTAAGCCCCCTACTGACGACAATAATTGCTTAGTCGCGGAGCCGGCGTGAGTGAAATCTCCCTCCGGAGAGAGAGAGAATCATTCAGTCAGAGATACGAGGCTGAAAGTGAGGTAGTGTGAGATTGATAGCACAGTGTGAGATGTTAGAGAAACTCCTTCATACACGTTCAGAAACATACCAGACAGAGGATAGGAAGAGGCAGTATATAATATAACATCCTTTCAATAAACAGGCTCTTAGAATTTACAATTGTATTTATTTTGACTATAAATTATAAAAGACATTCCCAGGAAATCTAACATCCAACTAAGATATTTTCTGTGCAGACTAATAAAACTAGATACATAAAAACGCAGAAGTTACATACCTTAACACCATGATCACTGTGGCCAGGCCCGAAGGTCGAGAGGCCCAACAACACCTTGACTGAACCAGAGGATGCCAGGGAGGAGAGCAAGCAGAGGTTGGTATCTTTAGTTAAAGAGCTTTTGCCCAAGTCAGAATTGAATAATTGTGGCGTGGCACTTTAGCTTCCACAGTGAGAAAACACCAGGCACTGGACATTATCAAGGCCTGGTTTTCATTACTGACCCACTGCTCGGGGATGGGGGGAAGGGGGAGGGGTTTGGAAATGTGAGGGGTGGGGTGAGTGGGGGTGAGTGGGGCGGCACAAGAGGGGACCTAGCTGTTGGCTGCCGCTTAGTCATCCGGGGGAGGTATAATGACCGGATGTAACTGCTCGGAGAGGAGGGGAGGGGGGGGGGGAGCACTGGAGTGGCTCAGAATGTCTTTCAGGCTGACACTTGGCATCACGCTTAGATCAAGACGATTCCTTTAGCGCACGTGTGAACTGCTGGGGCTGGCGTGTGTGTGTGTGTGTGTGTGTGTGTGTGTGTGTGTGTGTGTGTGTGTGTGTGTGTGTGTGTGTGTGTGACTCTATGACGATTGCTCCCGCTTCCCTTAAAAAAAAATGTCCTCATTGTTGCAATAAGTGAAGATAGGAAGGGAAGGGCTGGACTATTTCTAAAATAAGGTTGGGACTTCATATTTCAGTACAGGAATGGCATATGATCGGGATATTTGCGGTTAGGGAATGTTACACGCCTTTAGTCATTCATACAATTATTTGAAAGCTGAATAGAGACTGCATTGCACATATTTGTAGCCCACATTGCAATTTGTCACACGCACATGGGTCCATTTTCTCTGGGAAGATAAGCACTGCGTTTCATTTGTCACTTAGAAGCAAGAGTCACGTTACATATGGTGAAAGTGTCACAGCACAGCACTTGAGTCACAGCGTGATCGACATTTCGTTGCAGATTAGGTACAGTTCCTAGAACAGTTCCCACGCCTTTTAGCGCAACTTATGTGCAGCGTTGAGAGGAATGCGTAAAATTTTGAGCGTCCCAAGCTTATAGTCAGTCTGTAAGCAGATATGTCGATCGAACATTGTGCTGCGGAAATAAGTCGTGGATGGCGTTATGATGTCACCACATGTCGTCCGCACGTGAAGTGACGGCCTGTCCATCGGTGAGAGTCAGATGGCGTTATGATGTCACCACATGTCGTCCGCACGTGAAGTGACGGCCTGTCCATCGGTGAGGGTCAGATGGCGTTATGATGTCACCACATGTCGTCCGCACGTGAAGTGACGGCCTGTCCATCGGTGAGAGTCAGATGGCGTTATGATGTCACCACATGTCGTCCGCACGTGAAGTGACGGCCTGTCCATCGGTGAGAGTCAGATGGCGAATGCTGCCACATCAGGCATGATGGCCTGGAATCACGTTGTGAGGAGACTCCACACAGCGGGGAGGGTGATCACTTTGCAGAAAGTCTGGCGTAATGCTTGCCGGTGTAACGATCCATTTTAACTCCCCTCCACTTTTAACTCCCCGGGATTTAGAATTAGCACGTGCCGATTTTAACTCCACGGGAGTTAAAACAAACCACGCCAGAATAACTCCCTCCCTGTTTTAGATTAACTCCCCCACCCCAAAACATTCAGTTCTATGTGTTAGTCACGATATGAGAAATAAACAATTAATATACACCCTCCCTCCCTCCTCCCTCCCCTCTCTCTGTCTGTCTGCCAGTCTGTCTGTCTGTCTGTCTGTCTGTCTGTCTGTCTGTCTCTCTCTCTCTCTCTCTCTCTCTCTCTCTCTCTCTCTCTCTCCCAAACTTTCTTTCAGTCTCTCGCTCACTCTCTCACTCTCCTTGCTTGTCTGTCCACCTTTTTGCTTGTCTGTCTGTTTGTCTCTCTTAATCTCTCTCCCTCTCTCTTTGCTTGTCTCTCTGTCTGCCTGTCTATATGTTTATCTATCTCAGTGTCTCTGTCTCTAGTGTCTCTCCCTACTCCCCATCTCTCTGTCATTTCTTTCTTTCTTTTACCCCCCCCCACACCTTTCTCTCTCTCTCTCTCTCTCTCTCTCTCTCTCTCTCTCTCCCCCTCCTTCTCTCTCTCCCTCTCTCTCTCTCTCTCCTTTTCTCTCTCCCTCTCTCTCTGTGCATGTTTCTAGTCAGCTTTATTTACTAATACTAGTGTTTATCAAAGACAGATTGGATTAATAGGCTTTTATGTTAGCCTAAGGTCTTTAT
>CM065747.1:40191292-40203792 GCA_033310375.1 Conus canariensis | reverse complement strand
TGTTAATGATTTGTTTTAGAAAGATCCGCCCACCTAACTTTCACACTAAACATTTTTAAACCGTCAGAGAAGATGGAATTAATTCATTAACGGTATTAGAGATGTTTTTGTATGTGCTGTGAAATCACTCCATGGCCTACACAACATACACACCGAAGTACAGACAAAAATACTACTACGGATACATTCAAATATACACACGCTGTTTAGCTGCCTGCCGCATCTACTACTACTATCACACACACACACGCACGCACACGCACGCACGCACACACACACAACACACACACACACACACAACACACACACACACACACACACACACACACACACACACACATTATGCCATTTCATCTCAGTATTGATATATCAAGTACACACAAGGAGTGATTTTAGGTCCGTGAAGAAAGAGGGGGGAGGGGCGTTGGCAATGCTTGTGTGTGTGTGTGTGTGTGTGTGTGTGTGTGTGTGTGGTGTGTGTGTGTGTGTGTGTGTGTATCTGGCAACTGTTTTATGTTATGAAAAACGAAAAAACAAAAACACTGTTATCAGTATCAGTGACGTAAATTCCATCATTGTCACACACTAAATGATCAATTCCACGTTCTAAATCGAGTGAAGCAGTACGTAAGACATGAGGGGAAGATATAGAGTGGTTTCTATTGTCTGCACAGACGGGCGAAAGAGTCACATAACACATCAGGACACACAAAGCTTTGTGACTAGATTTTACTGTTTAAATCCAGTGTCGAAAACGAAACATACCTAATATTCAGGACACAGCTTTGAAACGTCTATGGATGAAAAGTGTTCTTCTTCAGAGCATGTTCTCACGTGTACCTCGTCTTGAAGCAATGACACGACAACGCTGTGAAGCTGAACATTGCCACCAAGGTGTCCACTGATATTCGCTGTATGCTTTTATGACCTAAGTCCCCGATGGTGATGACGGCGAGGAGAAACGAGTCACGCTAGCATTCTGCAGGCGGCTTTGAAGAGGCTGATGCTGGCTGGAAAGGAATGCCGTAGTTCTTCCACTCGTTTGATGTTGCCGACAGTCTGTGCACCGTGGACAAGGTCCCTGTATCCCCCCTCCCCCGAATCACCCACCCATCCAAAGAGCTGGTCCCACTTGTTTGCGATGCTGCACACTCGTTTTCCGCTATTGCTCTCTCACTAACACCCCCCTTCACTCTCTCTCTCTCTCTCTCTCTCTCTCTCTCTCTCTCTCTCTCAACACACACACACACACACATATCTATTTAATATATATAATATATATATATATGACACATATTACCAAGCAGCCATCCTATCTCTTCTTGACATACTTATGAATAATTTACAAAACCAAGTGGCTCAGTGTAAACTGGCATCCACTACAGGCCATAAACACACAGACCTATGATTTTCAAGAGTTCATTCGCACATGTATTTAGTTTACTGTATCTGCCGGACCTTGTAATGTTCTTAGGTCTTGTTTTACATGCCCCCCCCCCCCCCCCCCCCCACACACACACACAACTTCTATAGAAGTACTCCCACACCACTGATTCAGAACACTGTCACCCCCGTAATCGTCCTGTCGCCTCCCCAGCACCAGCAGTCCTCAGGGAGTAAATCACATGAAGTCGCCGTGAGGTCACTTACAAGCGAAGACTCTGCCCTGCTGCAGTCATTTCTGTTCACCTCTCTCTGTCTGTCTGTTTCTCTGTCTCTGTCTCTGTCTCTGTCTCTCTCTCTCTCTCTCTCTCTCTCTCTCTCTCTCTCTCTCTCTGTGAGTGAGTGAGTGAGTGAGTGAGTGATGTGTGTGTGTGTGTGTGTGTGTGTGTGTGTGTGTGTGTGTGTGTGTGTGTGTGTGTGTGTCTGTGCTGTTGTTGTTGCTTGTTTGTTTTTGATTTTTTTTTTTTTGGTTTTCGTTTTGTTTTTGTTTTCGCTTTGCTTGTCGTTTGTTGTTGTTTTTGTTTGGTTGGTTGATTGGGGTTTTTGTTTGTTTTTTTTGAGGGGTGGGGGTGGGGGGGGGGGGGGGAGGCTCGTGATGCCTATTCTGATCGAATAATTATACACTTTACACCACCTACCAATTCCCTTTCGGATGACATTTACTGCGTAGTCGTGGAGACAGGATGTCAGCACATACCCCTCCGGTGTCACTCACTACCATGTCCAGCCGACGACGATGCCCATCAATGTGCACATACCAGCGACCTTCGCATGCGCTCACCACGAGCATCGACATGATTACATGTATTTAGAGGATTTTTTTTGTAGAACACCGAACCCAAAACATTCAATGAGGATGATTAGAATGAAGGTGGTGCTGCTGACGTTCAATTTGAGATAACAGACAGGACGATACTTTGCGTTCTTATGTTAGTGTCAAAGTGAGGTGAATTAACAGACAGGCGATACTTTGCGTGTCTTATGTTAGTGTCAAAGTGAGGTGAGATTAACAGACAGGGCGATACTTTGCGTTTCTTTATGTTAGTGTCAAAGTGAGGTGACTGCTGGCGGAAATTAAAACAAATTTTCAAAGGAACTGAAAGTAAATCTACCATTTAACATGGACAAACAAACTGTCTTGTAATTCGTTTGTTCATGTTAAGTTTCGGGTTTCTTTTCAAATTCCTGTCTAAAATCTATTTCTTCGCATGTCATGTTACGGCCGAAAACAGGCTGGGAAGGTGCGGACACCTGCCGTGTGGGTCCGGAAATGTCAGCATCATTTTCAGGCACAAAACGGCTGTGTGGCACACCAGTTTTCCCATTTCGACCAACAGCATGCGCACTCAACTCAGGCAAGGAGTCTGCGAAAGAAAAAAACAACAAAATCCCACCAATAGATACTGTGAAGGTTGAATCTACCAACCCCTAGCCTGCATCTCATGACGTTGATCTTTTTCACAGCGGCTGTGAAACTGGAAAGCCAAACTAACAACTCATCACAGACAGACGGACTAATAAGACGTGTATATACATTTTTTCCAACTGAGTACATCAGAAACAAAAAAGAAAATAATCTTCAGCTTGCATTCGTCGCCGGAGGTCGACAGGGACGGTGAATCAATACAGATTCAGGCATGTTTAACAATCAAACAGAAACTTACTAATTACTTGCCCATACACCAGCACGCGCACGCGCGCGCGCGCGCCACACACACACACACACACACACACACACACACACACACACACACACACACACACACACACTCGCACATACACCTTTCCCTAATTGTCTGTCTGTCTCTTTGTCTATCTGTCTGTGTCAATGTGTCTGTGTCTCTGTATCTCTGTCAGTGTGTCTGTCGGTCGGTCGGTCTGTCTGTCTGTCTCCTATTCTCATCTGTGCGCGCGCGCGCGCGCGCGCGCGCGCGCACGGTGTGTGTGTGTGTGTGTGTGTGTGGTGTGTGTGTGTGTGTGTGTGTGTGTGTGCATACAGCATGACAACAGCTCGATAACTGTTTCTTTAAAATACAAAAATGACAAAACCCAGAAGGAGCAGGAGAGGAGGGGAGGCGGGTGAGGTGGGGTGTCCTTCATTCCGCGGATGAGACTTATTAACAGACCCAGCCTGTGTTCGTTAGCTCACCGTCCACCACACACACACACACACACACACACACACACGCACACGCACACGCACGCGCGCACGCCGACGCACGCACACACACACACACACACACACACACACACACACGCACGCACGCACGCACGCACGCACATACACTCAGGTACACACACACACACACCCCAACACACACACACACACACACAACACACAACACACACACACACATACACACACACACGCATACACTCAGGTACACACACACACACACACACACACACACACTAATCACACACGCACACACACACACACACACACACACACACACACACACACACAGGTCTAATATCACAAATATGGAAGACGTTAAATGAAGGACACACACACACACACACACACACACACACACACACACACACACACACACACACACACACACACACACACTCACTCACACACTCACTGAGGGGAGCGTGGGGGAGAGACAGAGCGAGAGGGGTAGAGAGAGAGAAAGGCACACACACACACACACAGCACACACACACACACACACACACACACACACACACACACACACACACCACACACACACACCTGAGGGGAGCGTGGAGGAGAGACAGAGCGAGAGGGGAGAGAGAGAGAAAAGGCACACACACACACACACACACACACACACACACACACACACACACACACACACACACAACACGCACACACACACACACGCACGCACACACACACACACACACACACACACACACACACACACACACACACATACACGCACGCACGTACGCACGCACGTACATAAATGCACATACACACACACACACATGCACACACATGCACACACACGCACACACACACGCACACACACCACATCTGTACGCTGACACACAAGACACACACACACAGACACACACACACACACACACCCCACACACACACACACAATACAGGCGCGCGCGCGCACCTGCCTTTAGAAAAAGAGAGAAACAGAAAATGGGGTGGGGATGAAGTGGGGAATATTTCAGGGTACACGTTCTAGCCTTCACTTATAGCATCCTATGTTGAAGAGAAACAAATCATTGCACCTCTCTGTAGAGTGGAATATTTCAGGGTACACGTTCTAGCCTTCACTGATAGCATCCTATGTTGAAGAGAACAAATCATTGCACCTCTCTGTAGAGTGGAATATTTCAGGGTACACGTTCTAGCCTTCACTGATAGCATCCTATGTTGAAGAGAACAAATCATTGCACCTGTCTGTAGAGTGGAATATTTCAGGGTACACGTTCTAGCCTTCACTGATAGCATCCTATGTTGAAGAGAACAAATCATTGCACCTGTCTGTAGAGTGGAATATTTCAGGGTACACGTTCTAGCCTTCACTGATAGCATCCTATGTTGAAGAGAACAAATCATTGCACCTGTCTGTAGAGTGGAATATTTCAGGTACACGTTCTAGCCTTCACTGATAGCATCCTATGTTGAAGAGAACAAAATCATTGCACCGTCTGTAGAGTGGAATATTTCAGGGTACACGTTCTAGCCTTCACTGATAGCATCCTATGTTGAAGAGAACAAATCATTGCACCTGTCTGTAGAGTACGTCTATATCCGAGGTGAGACTGGTCAGTAGATGCCGCCTGCTTTTGTTTATTAATCCATTCCAATCACACACAAAAAATCTCAGAGGAACGGCCCCTTAGGCACTATCAAAAGGGGGGGGGGGGGGGGGGGCTTAAAAGAAAAAAAAATTCCGTCGCATAAAAATTGGGGAAAAGGACCATGAAAATGACTGTGCTGTCTCTGTCTCCACCTCTGTCCGCAGTCTAGGGGTCATACTTGACCAATCCCTCTCCTTTGAGAAACAGGTTTCAAATATTTGCAAGATTGCCTATTCAGAACTAAGAAGAATCAGCTCTGTACGTCACCTTCTCTCTACAGATGCTACAAAAACTCTCATTTGTGCATTTGTCTTATCTAGAATAGATTACTGCAACTCACTTTTGGCCGGCCTTCCAAAATACCTGATAGAAAGATTACAGCGAATCCAAAATCATGCAGCCCGAGTCGTCTGTAGAGCAAGAAAACATGCTCACATTTCGCCTCTCCTCCACTCTCTTCACTGGCTATCTGTCTCAAACCGTATCTCGTACAAAATCTCAACTCTCACTTTCTCTGCTCTCTTTGAAAATGGACCTTCTTATCTCTCAGATCTCCTTAAAATCTACACCCCTCTCGACAACTACGCTCCTGTGCTGACGACTGCCTTCTGCGAATGACTCGCTTCAGGACTACTACTGGTGAAAGATCTTTCTCTTTTCAAGCTCCAGCGACGTGGAACAGACTGCCAGACTGTCTCAGACATTCAGATTCTATCTCTTCTTTCAAGTCTAAACTTAAAACCCATCTATTTTCTCATAATTAGTCAATGCTGTGGGGAGAGGGGGGGGGGTACAACCTAACTCATAGCCGTCTGGGCCTTTTCAAATGTAGCGTATGTGTATGTTCTCTATTATATGTATTTGTTGTATGATTGAACGTTATAGGATTAAGTTTTTGTAGTGATATTTGAAGAATAAGTGAATGTCACATTGGTAGGATTAGGATTTGTTAGTTATTGTAGTAATAGTATTTGTAGTTGGGTGTAAGGTGATTATTGTATATGAGAAGGGTGAATGTAGTATGACTTTGTAAAGCGCTTAGAGAAATTCGTTTGATTAAGCGCTATATAAGAAATCATTATTATTATTATTATTAAAATGAGAAGAAACCGACAAATTTAACAGTCAACGTTTCATATCATTCTGTGGTATCAAACAACAGATCGAAGGAAAGTGTACACGTGTCGACTCGTCACCCTCACTGGTCAGCTATACTTTCAAACCTTTGCAGTGCTAATGTTGCGAAAACGCATAGCAAGGCTTGGTGTTCATGTTGTATGCAGTTATTCGCCAACTCAAACAATACTACTCATGTCGCATGCAGTTCTCCGCCAACTCAAGCAATACTACTCATGTTGCATGCAGTTCTCCGCCAACTCAAACAATACTACTCATGTTGCATGCAGTTCTCCGCCAACTCAAACAACACTACTCATGTTGCATGCAGTTCTCCGCCAACTCAAGCAACACTACTTATGTTGCATGCAGTTCTCCGCCAACTCAAGCAACGCTACTCATGTTGCATGCAGTTCTCCGCCAACTCAGCCAACGCCACTCGGGGTTGAGAGCTCTTGATTTTGGTGACGAAAAACAAATTAGCCTTTAAACTTCTATAATTTTTTGCGTCAAAAATGACGAATCACAACTCTTCTTAATGCCCCCCCCCCTCTCTCTCTCTCTCTCTTTTTTAAGCCCACTCCTGCCCTTCTGCCCTCTTTTTATTTCATTGATCTGCCGATCGCGTCTTGGGTTCTTTGTTACTATGGAAATACTGTATTTAACTCTCTTGGATGCTAGACGTCTAGACACCGGTTCAAAAGGAAACCTTTATCTAACTTTTGAATAAGGAAATAGTTTGATGTACAGGCGTGGCACCTTAAGGCTATAGAACCCTTTGTAGTCCCAGATCACGAGGCCTGTGTTATGACGATTAATGAACAGTGGGTAAGGGAATATAAGGCTATAGAACCCTTTGTGGTCCCAGATCACGAGGCCTGTGTTATGACGATTAATGAACAGTGGGTAAGGGAACATAAGGCTATAGAACCCCTTTGTGGTCCCAGATCACGAGGCCTGTGTTATGATGATTAATGAACAGTGGGTAAGGGAATATAAGGCTATAGAACCCCTTTGTGGTCCCAATCACGAGGCCCGTGTTTCACGTTTCTTTTCATACTACATTTCAGCGTCAAGCGGGATCGAGAGATGCAGATACCTGCAGTGTTTGTCAAAAAAGATCAGCAACACTCTGACAGACGTATCCATCCACTGAGTTATGAAACTGCTGTCTGGCACCACCAGGCCTTAGACTATGTTCTGGCTGGAAACCAACCAGAGGGGAACCATCCTTCCCCCCTCCCGCTCCCCCTCCTCCTCCCCATCCCCCCACCCCACCCTCGCTCCTATCCCTACAAATGAATGCTTCTGATGGTTGGCTCTACCACGTTCTAACCTGCATCCCATAACCTGCATCCCATAACGCCTACAACTGAACCATGGTGGCTGGTAAATTTTACTAGCCTTACTAAGGGACTACTCATGCACTAACGAATAACACAGGACGGCTGAGATCGCTTTGTTTCAGTTGTACAGTTTACATGCTCTTAATGCACGAACAAATATCGCGTTTTCCCTATTAATAGACATACGTACTAATCTCATATTATCTATATTTTCTTTCTAATTCCTTTTCAAAACAAAACACAACAAAAAAAAGTATATTTAGCTAGCCCAGGAAGTAGAGCAAGCTGAATCGATATTGCCGTACTTAACACCAAAATATCACTAATTACTTGTATATGCACCCGCGTACATACAAACGCGCGGGTGCGCGCGCGCGCGCGCACACACGCACACGCACCACACACAACACACACACACACACACACACACACACCACACACAACACACATCTACAAGCACATCTACATACACACACACATGGGCATGCGCGCCTCTGTCTCTCTCTCTGTCTCTCTCTCTGTCTCTCTGTCTCTGTCTCTCTGTCCTCTCTCTCTCTCTCTCTCTCTCTCTCTCTGTTTATCTTGGTTTGTTTCCTTGAACCATTTCCCCTTGTAATTGTTTGCTTGTGTGTTTCTGCAAAGAAATGACTTCCTTTTGCTGATGACCCGTACTCATTTTTATTTTATTCTCAGCAAATGTGTACTCATTGTATACAGGTCCGTGGTCTTACGATTAAGTTCTCTCTCTCTCTCTCTCTCTCTCTCTCTCTCTCTCTCGGGGGGCGTGAGCTGGTGTTTCTGTATGTGAAGTCGCACTTCCAGCTCTCTGTGATTTAACAACGTATTCTGTTGAAGCAAGAACGACTTAAGTCACCAGAATTGTCAAGTGACATTGTAAAGGACAATGCCTTCGGGTGCCACCGATTTCAGGCCGACATGCGGTTGTTTTCTGCCTGTGTTTCAATCCTTTATGGCAAAACGAGCAAGGCGGAAACTTGAAATGCGGGTCGCCATGCTTCGATTGAAGTGCGGAGCAGACGGTGCAGTGTTAGGTTTGCTCCTCTCATACTTGTTCTGGGGGAGTTTACTTCTCCAGTGCGGTGATGTTGAGAGCAACCCCGGACCCAACTCATCGCAGACGAGGCAGACCCGACTAACCAGCCGACCTAGCCGGGAGAGGCCTGGTCATCCACACGACGGAGCATCCAACCAACCAGGGAGAGACTTGTCGCTTCACGATGTCATGAGCAAGCTGAACTCCATGGAAAGAAAATTTGACGGGAAGCTTGACGACGTGAGACAGGACATGCACGCCCTACGGGAGGACTGTGCTGCCATGCAGGGGGAGCTGCGGGGGTTACGGGAGGAAGTCAACAATCTGCGGAAGGAAAACCAGGACCTTTCAAGGAAAATGGAAGATTTAGAAAAGAAGACTGACGACCTCGAAGGGAGATCCAAAAGAAACAATCTCATTTTCTATGGATTGCCTCGGGCAGAAAATGAGACCTCTGCGGACTGTGAAAATGTGCTTAGGGACTTGGTCACAGATAAATTAGAATTGTCTGAAGAGGTTGAGTTTGATAGGGTCCACAGACTGAGCAACCAGCCGGATTCTCCCATGATTGCGCGATGCGTATTCTACAAACAAAAAATTAACGTTCTTAAAGCGAAACGCAAACTGAAAGGAAGTAACATTTTCATTGGCGAGGATTTCTCCACCAGAGTGCGTGACCTTAGGAAGAAGTTGACTCCGCACCTGAAAAAAGCAAGAAGTAACGGTAGTTTAATTTTCAATTACCTCCTGATCGACGGCAAGCGGTACACGTTGGGCGCGGAAGACAGACTGGTGGAAATAAGATAGGGACTCGGCCGGTCCACAAATGTGCCTAGTGATGTGTCCGTGTTAGTAAAGGGAACCAACAGCAAAGCCAACACCGGTTGTGTCCACCGTGTGCTGTAAATCTCAGTCACATGAAATTGACCGTCAGGTTGTGCATTGTGAGGAGAACTCAGAAATACCACTGCTAGCTGGGTGTGCAAATAACACAGATGTTGATGTGTCTTCCACAGATGTACAATTTATGACCATGTTCATTGAAAATGAAAAATCGTATAATTCTGATGTTTGTAATAAAGTAAGAAAATTTTCATTTCTTCATTGGAATATTAACGGATTGCTTACCAAAATGTGTAGTAACGATTTTATTTCTTATGTTTCTGGTTTTGACTTTGTATGTTTTGTCGAAACGTTTGTTGAATTTTTTCAATCGCCTGTGTTCTCTGGCTACACGGTTTACTGTAAGCCAGCATTAAAGTTCACTGCACGTGGCAGGCGTCCGGTGGACTGGTATGCCTCGTGAAAAATGAACTCTGTCCTTATTTGAAAGCAGTCGATGTGGTATCGGATTTATTCTTTGCTTTTATCATTGATAAGTCCTTGTTTGGCACAATAAAACATGTCATGTATGTGTGTGCGTATATTCCTCCGGAGGGCTCGCCGTATTATTCGTATTTTGATAGGGAAAATGGAGTTTCTTTGCTGGAAGAATTTTTGTGTGATTGTTTACTTTTGTTTAAAGATGACGTTTTTGTAATAGTGAGTGGTGACTTGAATAGCAGAGTGTCGAATTTTTCTTGTGTTTTTGAGGAAAATGGGTCTGGATAATCATATCAGTATAACGAATCAGTATAAAAGTGGACCATTGCCTGTTCGAAGTTCTGAGGATTCTGTTTTGAATAATTATGGAAAATTACTGCTCAATATGTGTACTGCTTTAAAACTGTGTATTCTAAATGGTGTGTGTAAGGGCGATCTTGAAGGTCGCTACACATACATATCTGACAGCGGTAGCAGTGTGAATGATTATTTTTTGATGTCCTTTGATTTGTTCTCCGTTATTTTAGGTAGTTGCGAGTTGTATGTGTCTGAGAAAATTGAATCAGACCACATGCCTTTAGAATTTAATATAACTAGCCTGTGTCATAACTACGACTCTTCTCAGATTAACCATAGGCGCTTTACAGTTGAAAAATTTGTATGGAATGAAGACCATGTTGATTTGTTTAAAAATGTAATTCTTTCTAACGAAATGCAAGTGCGAATGCAAGAAGCTGTAAGGCTGGTTGATATTAACATCGAGGAAGCACTAAACGTTTTCAATTGTTGTGTGAAAGAGGCTGCAGAATGTATGAAGAAAGAGATTAGTGTTGGAAAATATTCAAAAGAAGATGACTGGTATGATACGGAATGCCTAGTTAGTAAAAGAAATGTTCGTAATTTATTAATAGATTTCGACGCTATTTATCCCAGCCGTCTCGTGAGTCTTACTGCAAAGCAAGGCGAGAATATAAACATCTGTTAAAGAGAAAGGAAAAACAATATAACGATGCTTTGTTGACAGAACTACTCCAATCTGTAAACAGTCAGAAGGGTTTTGGGATTGTGTTCACAAAATTTCAGGAAAAAGAAGACAACCCTTAAATGATATAAGTATTGAAACATGGTTTCATCATTTTAGGGATTTGCTCGAAGGAAACGCTGACTCTAGTGATGGCCTGGTTAATGAAATTTACGTAAATGACTCTGAATATGGTGATGACAATCTAAACCGTCCCATTTCTAAAGAAGAAGTTTTAGTAGTTCTCAGAAAGTTAAAACATCGGAAAGCTGCTGGCCCAGACGAAATTATAGGTGAAATAATAAAAACTGCATGCGAATCAAACTTATTTCTAGATTTTTTGGTTACATTCTTTAATTCCTTGTTTGATCAAGGGATATATCCTAGGTCTTGGTCAGAATCCATTGTTATTCCATTATATAAAAAAGGAGATGCAAATGATCCAAATAACTATAGAGGTATATCTTTGTGTAATGTCTGCAGTAAATTGTACAGTGCTATTATTAACAGGCGATTACAGGAGTGGGTAGAAGAAAATAACATCACAGGAGAATACCAGGCCGGGTTTAAGAAAAACTACTCTACTGTTGATCATATGTTCACACTGATGGCATTTATCCAAAAACAGTTTTGTTTAAATCGTAAATTATATGTTGCCTTCATTGATTTTGAGAAGGCTTTTGATTCAGTTAACAGGACGTTATTATGGCCTGTACTGTTGAAAAACGGTATTCATGGGAAACTTTATAAATGTGTTTTAAGTATGTATGAATGTGTAAAGGCAAGAGTGCGATCTGGTGCAGCGTTAACGGACTACATTAAATGTACATCTGGTGTGAAACAGGGTGATGTTTGCAGCCCTGTTTTGTTTTCCTTATTTATTAATGAACTGACTCAGGAAATCACACAACGTGGAAGGCACGGTGCAAATTTTATAAATGATGTTCTAGAGATTTTCATTCTCCTCTTGGCTGATGACGTGGTCTTGTTATCAGAAACAGTGATTGGATTACAGACTCAGTTAAATATTTTACAAGGAGTTGCTGCTTCATTACAGTTAAAAGTCAATATGGCAAAAAGCAATGTAATTGTATTTAGGAAGGGAGGATATCTTGCGGCGAGAGAAAGATGGACATACAATGGATCCTTAATGCCTGTTGTTAATGTATATAAATATCTTGGTATCTACTTCTCCACGCGTTTGAGTTTTGCCTTTGCTTGCAAGGATTTAGCTAGTAGGGCAAAAAGTGCATTATTGTGTCTTATGAAAAAACTGTCATTGCTAAATAACGATTCCCTTACTTTGTTTTTGAAACTATTTGATTGCCAAATTCAACCTGTGATACAGTACGGGGCTGAAATATGGGGCCTTGATGCTGCTGCTGTGCACTGTGAAAAA
>CM065747.1:40166292-40186292 GCA_033310375.1 Conus canariensis | reverse complement strand
ATAAAAATGTGATGCTAGTAAAAGAAAAGCCAGGAGGTTACTTCGTATCAGTCGTCGCACTTTAAAGATCGAGGACAAAAATGCTTACTCAGTTGCTAGGCGAGAATATAAACATTTATTGAAGAGAAAAGAAAAAAGACTTCAACAGTTCTTTAATTCAAAAACTTGTATCATCTGTAAACCGTCAAAAGGAATTTTGGGATACTATTCAGAGGATTTCTTTCAAAAGAAGACAGCCCAGGAATAACATCAGTATTGAAACATGGTTTCAAACATTTCCAGGCTCTACTAGAGTCTGACGTTAGTAACGTGTGTGTTGACCTAACACTTGATGTCAACAACGACAGTTATATGAATCGACCAATTACGCAAGACGAAGTCGTATTGGCGTGTAGAAAATTGAAAAATCGCAAGGCGGCTGGCCCTGACGGCATTATTGGTGAACTATTTAAATATGCTTCTGATCAAGTAATGCAATTCTTTCTGAAAATGTTTAATATATTATTTGACAAAGGTACGTTTCCAGAAAACTGGACTGAATCAGTTATTCTGCCAATTTTTAAAAAGGGCGACGTTAATAACCCCAACAATTACAGAGGGATTTCTATTAGTGATATTAGTAGTAAAATCTTTGGGACAATTATTAATAATCGACTGCAAGAATGGGTAGAGGAAAATGATATAACAGGTGATTATCAAGCAGGCTTTAAGAAGGGTTACTCAACTATTGATCACATGTTTACATTGCTTGCACTTGTGCAGAAGCAGTTTCCTAACAATAGGAAGTTATACGTAGCTTTTATAGATTTCCAAAAAGCGTTTGACTCCATTAATAGAAATCTCCTCTGGCCCATTTTGACAAAAAATGGTATTAAAGGTAAACTCCATAGATGTATTAGAAGTATGTATGATAGAGTAAGAACCAGAGTCCGTTGTGGAGCGAAATTTACTGACTATATTAATTGTTCTAGAGGAGTCAAGCAGGGAGATGCATGCAGCCCTATCTTATTTTCTTTGTTTATTAATGAGTTAGCTCTTGATGTAATCAACAATGGTAAACATGGTGCTTTATTATCGCTCGACGCTTTGAATTGTTTATCCTTCTGTTGGCCGACGATGTTGTTTTGATGTCTGAAACTGTTATAGGGTTGCAAACACAATTGAATAGCTTGCACCGTGCTGCTAGATCATTGCAGTTGAAAGTCAACATGGAAAAAAGCAATATCATTGTATTTCGTAAAGGTGGTTATTTAAGTGTAAGGGAAAGGTGGGTATACGATGGTACTCCTATGCCAGTTGTCAATGCTTATAAATATTTAGGAATATTATTCTCAACACGTTTGAGTTTTGTTGGCGCATGCAAAGACCTTTCAAGTAAAGCGAAAAATGTTGTGCTTTGTATCATGAAAAAGTTACATGTTCTTAATAATTCTTCATTCATGTTGTTTATAAAGTTGTTTGATTCTCAGGTTCAACCGATTGTACAGTACGGCTCTGAGCTATGGGGACTAGAAAAAGCGGCTATCTATTGTGAATCTGTTCAAATGTTTGCTCTGAAAAGGTTCCTTGGTGTAGATAGACGGACTTCAAATGATCTCATTTACGGTGAGACTAATCGATTTCCCATTTACATTACCTCTGCTGTCAGATGTATCCGATACTGGCTGAAACTGTTACAAATGGAAGACTTTAGAATTCCTCGTAAGGCGTACAATATGTTGTATGACTTAGATGCTAAAGGCAAAAGTAACTGGGTGTCCAAAGTGCGCCTTTGTCTATTTGAATACGGATTTGGATTTGTTTGGCTGAATCAAGGGGTTGGTAATACTAAAGAGTTTGTATGTGTTTTCCGTCAACGGTTGGTTGACTGCAGATGGCAGAAATGGACTGATCATATTCATAACAGCGACAGATTTGATTTATACAGGAACTTTTGTGATGTTCATGACTTGAAAACGTACTTAACCTTAGATATGGACAGGCACCTAAAACATGTAACAGCAAAGTTCAGATTAGGAATATCTGCATTGGCCACTCATTATTTTAGATATCGCATATGTAATAATTATGATTTGCTTTGTCCTTTATGTAAAAAATCAATTGAAACCAAATTACACTTCGTCCTGTCCTGTCCAGTTCTCATGAGCATCAGAGAAAAGTTTATTAAGCCCAAATATTACAGACAGCCATCCTTGTTTAAACTGAGCCTACTTTGTTCATCTACGTCTGCAGAAGTTGTTAAGAATTTTTCTTTGTTTTTGTACAAGGCCTTTAAGTATAGAGAAATTTTCACTTCTTGAAATTGCCCTTTAATTATTTTTGTTTCGTTCAGTAATTTGATTTCATGTAACTATTGTACTTGTGTGTTCACACACCCCTTCATTAGGGGCCATGGCCTGTTATATGAATAAATCATCTGAATCTGAATCTCTCTCTCTCTCTCCGCCAGTTGTGGTTAATCGCGAACGTACATACATACTCTCTCTCTCTCTCTCTCTCTCTCTCTCTCTCTCTCTCTCTCTCTCTCTCCTGCTCTCTCTCTTGCCCTCCTTTTCTCTAAACACACACACACACACACACACACACACACACACACACACACACACACACACACACACGCACACACACATATCTATACACACACATGCACGTACACACAAATGTACGCGCGTGCACGCACGCATACACACACACACAGAAACACACACACACCGCGCGCGCGCGCACACACACACACACAACCCACACACACACACACACACACAACACACCTCTCTCTCTCTCTCTCTCTCTCTCTCTCTCTCTCTCTCTCTCTCTCCATACATTGTTTTCAATTGTAAACACACATGCGCGCGCGCCTGTCTCTATCTCTCTCTCTCCGTCCATTGTTTTTAATCGTAAACTTACATACATACATACATACTTTCTCTCTCTCTCTCTCTCTCTCTCTCTCTCTCTCTCTCTCTCTCTCTCTCTCTCACAACACACACACACACACACACACACACACACACACGCACGCACACACGCACGCACGCACACACACACACACACGCCTTTACCTTGTTTGCATGTGTGTGGTCGTGCGTGCGTGCGTGTGTGCGCGCGTGCGTGTGTGTGTGTGTGTGTGTGTGTGTGTGTGTGTGTGTGAGAGAGAAAAAAGAGTGTATGTGTATGAGTATGTGTGTGTGAGAGAGAAAGAGAGAGAGAGAGATTGAGAGAGAGAGAGACAGTGTGTGTGTGTGTGTGGTGTGAGGAGAGAGAGGAGAGAGAGGAGGGGTCCTCTTAACATGTTTCCACTTCAAGGAATACCAGACGGATGGGAGAAGGACAGAAGGAGGGAATGGTTTGGGGAAGATGTGAAATGGGGGTTAGAAGGGAGAGGATAGAGTGGAGATACACATTTTACAAAGAAAGCATTGATGGACATACACAATCCACAAACAATAAAGAAAGCTATGTTTAAGAACACAAACAAACGAAAGCATGAGATAAGAATTGACAATCATAACAACACACTCACTACAATTAAAGAAAGAAATAGATGGGGTTATGTGCAAGAGACGCAGCTGTTTCAAATATCAGAGAATGATTTTACATCATCACCTTAAAAGTCTCATCTGAATAGCCTTCGTTCTCGAAAGACTGTGGTAGGTGTTTCATTGTCTGGCAATAGTAGAAAATATGACAGTTGTGCAAGCGTGTATTATTTTATTTATCTCTAATACAAGTTTTCTCGCAGCTGATTCACAAAATTCATCTAGTGGCAGGATCCCAATTTCTCTATAACATAGTCTGGTTCACGGTTTTGCACACCAAGTACTATAGCTTAAAATTGAATTTAGATCTCTAATTTGTTTGAGCGCACTGAATTCTTGTGCACATGAAACTTTGGTCTGACATCCATGAGGTGATCAATTAGTGTGCCATGCAAATGATACTTACTTGTAATTCAAATCGTTTACCTTCCTAGTCTTTGTCAGTATGCGGTCAAAATGGATAGTTCAAGTTAATCCAATTGTGAAGAAAAAACCCAAGAATGTAACAATGTCTGTGTATGCGATCTCTTTTCCATATATCCTAAAGTAAGCAGATTGCTTGGCTTAATATCCGAACTAACAGGCCTAAACTGGTTTTCTCTTTCGACAACGATAGCGTATTTTCTCGATTAGCTATTAAGATCAGTTTGATAAATCTTTCCCATATAGTTTCGTGCTTTTTGTGGTGTCAGTCTTTTCAAAGTAACATCTATTCTCATGCATAGATCGTCTGCATACTGAATCAAAACAGCAAGGTCAGAGACTGCTTTGGGAAGATCATGCATAAGTATATCAAGATAACACAGGCTCTATCATCGATCCCTGTGGGATTTCCAGTTCTTGAGGCACAGTAGAATTCCTGACTCTAGCTCCAATTGTTACTTTAAAAAAAAAACGTTTTACGCACTTGTTAATATTTTCAGACAAACCAATTGATTACAGCTTTTACAATGAGCGTTTAAGCCAAATTTGATCATACATCTTCTTGACATCAACGAGGGTAGCTAAACGCTTTTCTTACGAGCAAACTGACGTTTCACTCGAGTAGATAATTTGGCGAAAGGTTCGACTGTTGATCTATCTTTCTGAAATCCTGCTTAAAAGACTGGTATAGTTTTGTTCTTGTCACAGAAATGTACCTTTCTGTTTGAGACTAATTTTTCTTTATTGTGCATGATTGAGAAATAAGAGCAATAGGTCTGTAATCACTTTGTTCATTATTAGTATTTTCTTTGTGATTAGATTTTACTGGTTCTAAAACCAGAATAACTACAGAGTTTTTCCGCGACTGAGGTAGCAGACCTTCATCCCAGTGTTTCTGAAAGATTTCATGTCAGAAGGCAACGCAGTTTTCTGGAAGATGCTTCAACATTTCATTAAACAAATGCACCAGAGCCAACAGAGCACGTCTTATTACTGAGTGAAACAATGGCACTCTTTATCTCTCCCACAATAAAACGAGATTTAAACCAGATGTCGTTCGGTAAAATAAGACCTTTATAAACAGGATTCCTAGCTTCTTTTTCTCGGTGATGTTTGCAGAATGGGGCAAACCTTCAGATTACTACTTTTAGTAAACATATCCGCATGGGTTTCTGCTTTCTCTATATTTGAAGGTAATTTAGTTTTTCTTGTCAATATGAATATAACAAATGGTTGAAGTAATCACGTTTTCATCTCCGGTTTCTGCCGAACTTGACGAAAATTCTCGTAGTTAGTTACTGTTTTCGTGCATGATGAAGTCCAGTAATCCTTTCTTGCTTCGTCTATATTATTCTTTTCACGACTTAGTCTTTTCATTTCAGCCTGTCGTGTAATTGATCTGTTACTTGTATAAATCTCACATGTTTCTTCTTCTTCTTCTTCTTCTTTACTGTTGTACTGTTTTATCACAAACATTTGTACACCATATATTACCAGTGTGTTTGTTCGACTTGATGTTATTAAACTTAGGAATTGATGAATAGGTTGCAGACAAAACTGGTCCTTTAAAGTAAAAAAGAATGATAGGTTTCCGTCATAATTAGTCATTTTGCTGAAATCTGTCGCAGAAGGAAGAAACTGCCTGGAGAGCTTAACAGCAGAGGGTCTTCAGAGAAGATAAACCCTGGGACAGGTGTTTCGGCTCTGAACTCGTAACACGCTAAGGGAGCCGGGCCGCATCCACGTGGTGACTCCCACATACCCTTCTGCTGCTAATTTTTTTTTTTTCAGCCGGAATTCGATCCCACAATTTTTGGATGGGTGGGCTTTTCAAGGTGTGATTCTTTAGATGGACGTCCTGCTCACATTGCTAGCAGACACCTGTCTAAGATGGAAAATCTATGTAGTACTTCAGGTGACCATAACCCCCCCCCCCCCGACCCCGGCGGGGGGAGGGGGGATTTCCCTATTGTGTTTTTCTGAAAGTTTAGGCCATTTGCCATCATCATAGGATGTCAACAAAAGATTGGTTGGAGCTCTTGGGAGCAACAAGGTCTGGAAGAAATCACCCGTTTCCTACTTTAAAAAAGGGGGTAGGGTTGAAAACATATGCTATTACTCATAGTATAATGCCTTAAAAATCAAATACAAGTTGTTTTTAAGTGTGCGGATACTTGCTCTACACGGGCATCCAAATTTGACGTGTTTAAAGCACAATTGTAATAATCGCATCCAAACAAACATGACATATGCGTTAATTTGTCAATCTCTTTTAACGCGTCTAGCGCACCAACCTATTACTCTATAAATTGGTTTTGAAATGGATACAGTTAAACGAAAACTGTTAACCTGTTTCAAAATGATGTCAAAAAATGGTTAAGTAGAGTTTGGGCCAACCAGCTTATAAACCATGACCAAGGGATCTGTCTCAAGACAAGCGAGTGATGACTGAGTGTCGCAGTATGCGCCTGTCCACCAGTAAGAAGATTGCACCTTTACACAGAACTGTTGACAACAGATTCTTCAGTGTCAAACCCCTTCCTCTTGAACAGCATCACAAAGGTTCACCAGTTCAAAGTCACCGTTCTCCTCCTCAGGAGTTGGCTGGTCACAGAGGATACCAACAAGTTCACATGGAAGTATATTCTCCTGAGTGTCAAACTTTTCTCTGAGAAGATCAAAGTGGACCTGGTTGATGTTTCTGCTTTTGGGTCTGCCATACAGACAACAGACATAGTGTTCAAGTTTGTCCACTGAATCAGAAGACAGTTCTGGGCTTCCCAGTGCTCGGAAGTCATCATGAAGGAACGGGCTCTTTGTGAACGCATTGAACGCCCTAACTTTCCCTTTGCTCACAAAAGAACTGGTGGAGTCACAGCCGGAGAAAGCACGTAGGCCAAGGAGTGCTTCACAGTATTCCTGTCCATACTTGTCAGCAAGGTCTGTGGTGAAAAGCAGCCTCCTGTGGTTTCCAGTGCCAGTGTCCAAGTATACCGTTGTATGGGGCTGGGAACTGAAGTGTAGTAAGAGTAGAAACATACCAGTGTCTGAAGTCAGAGCGCACAATTATGCCCTCAGAGTCAGAAGCATTCTTGTCCTGGTGAAAACAGTGAAGGACGATCCTCGTGTACGCCTCTTCCTGAGTGGAAAACAGCTCTTGAAGTGGTGAGGCTTCCACAGTCTTGCCATCCGTGGGGGAGAGCTTGAAGCAATCGGGCCCACATGTCACAAACAGCTCTCTGTTCAGGAGTGTGGCAGCATGGGAATCTTTTCTCCATTCAGAAAGCAGGAATTTGCAGGAATTTGATGAGCTGGCTCTTGTTGTCACCATTTTTCAGAAACCCTTTCCAGTCTCTGGGGACCTTAGTGTTGGGACCCTTCAGAAGGAATGCTTCACCTTCTCCCCGACGAGAACGTTCCACTGATTTGATGGAGTTGTGGTTGTACACATCTGCCACATAATCAGTCCTGTCTTGTGGATGGCAGATTTTTCAGGATTCTGTCTGCCAGGTCTGCAAATGTTGGGGCAAGAAAGGTAAGTGACTGCAGATGGAACATTGTGTCAAATATGTGATGGCATTTCCCCCGATCTGGTTGCTCCTTAACTCTGTCTCCTCCAAGAGATGCACGAGCTTTGCTTTCTCTGTCTTTGCAGGCAAACCTTCAGGAGTTGATAGAATCCAAGGCACTGGACTCAAAGGGTAGCTCATGACCTTCTGCAAACTGATTTTATTTTCCTGCGAGATCATGAGAAGTTCTCCGAACATGTCTCTCTGCGCTGCCACTTGCACCAGTTTGTTCGAAGATGATCGCAGAGCCTTTGACTTCTGCAGTTTCGCAATTGTTTTCAGCTCCACTTTTTTCAGAGGAGCATGGAAAGTCAGAGTTTTCTCAACCAGTTGTTCTGTCACGAATTGGTCAAAGGCTTCCTTTCTCGTGCATCTGCTGATAGAAGTTTTTCTTGAATGCTGTCTGGTGCTTGCATTTCTGATGAGAGACAGAAGAGACTCCTCTCTTCCACTGAAAAGGGATCCATGAAGCTGCAGAAGGAATCCATCATGTTTTCACACACTCCTCACTGGCTCTAGTCTCTGCACACGTCAGGTCTCTGTGAACTTTGACATCATCCGCAGTCATGCCAGCCATCTCACGTGTTGCAGCAAAAAAAGCTCTGACATGACATGGCATGCACCAGCGAAGGTAGGCAGCACTGTTTCTGCTGAATTCTATGATCCCACCCGCAGACTTTGCATGGCAGTTGATCGTTTGCTCAATAGTTTGGTCAACTGGCACTCTGCATGAAGGAACTGTTGATCTCGACACACTGAGTCCTCCATGTCGCAGGAGTTCTTCTGCTGAGGGATGTTTTTGCTTGAGATTCAGAATGTTCCGGAAATAGACTGTGGCGTATCTTGAGTAGTTCTGGTGATCCATCACAAAGAGCAGAGGGCACATTTTCTCTATGCATGACAAGTGCAAGTCCAAGTCATTTTCTTTTGTAGCCCAGAGGAGATGCAGAATCAGCCACACTCTCTCAGCATATTGCAACCAGAACTGTGCTGTCTTCCCTTTCTCCCCCGTGATTACGTCCTTCTTGAAGTTCGAGTACAGTCTGAAGAGGAGAACAACAGATGGCTTCTCAAGAGTGTCTTGAAACTGATGTCTGTTTGTGGACCCTGGCAGATCTTCAGACAGCTGGTTCAGAAGATCTGAAGCTTCTGTTGATTCCTTCAAGAACGTCTGAAGAAGCAACCGCTCAAGAGCCTCCAGAACAACCTTGTGGACTCTCAGGGCACAATTGTAGTGCTTTCCTACCAAAACAGCATCGATCGACCCACTTGAGCAGACTCCTGATGACACAATGATATCTCCAAGACCAGATCCCCTCATGAGTTTTCCAAGTGCTGCCATGTACGAACACAGAAAATGGAATATGCCAAGGCGAACAACAACGTCCTTGAACCGGTCATTCTGCCAAACAATCATGTATGCCTTTCTGGCAACAGCCAGGTCACAGGTGAACAGAGTGTGTTTCTGGCCCACTTCCCTTGAAGCATCAACAGAAACTTGGAGGATATGTTGAACAGTAGCGTTCTCAGCGACTGGATGTAGAACACACACACACACACACACACACACACACACACACACACACACACACACACACACACACACACACACACACCACCTGTAGACCTGTTTAGATGTCATCTTTGTTTGAACGACTCCTGGAATTCAAGTCCTCTGTTCAAGAGAGAGGCAGCTTTATAGGAAAATTCCAGTTCTGTCCAAGATTCCGAACTCGCACACTACTTCATTCTGGAACTGTCCTTGGCACAGATGCAGTATAAAACTGGGGGGCAAAGTTGGAATTCTGAACATGTTCGGATATTTTTATAGAAATGACTGACATCCAGGAAAAAATGTAGAACTCACCTACAAAGATTTAAATCGTACTAGCTGAACTTTTGACATCGGTAAGACCAATACATTTAGTATTTCACTCCAGGGATTTTTTTCCTTAAGGTTATCATAATTCAGGGATGTGATGAGAGCTGGGAGTGGTAGGTGGGTCCTCTAGGGGAAGGACTTGGAATAATTTCTCTATGAGAATTATATCAACAGTTCACCTCCACCCTCTCTCTTACTAGTGGTGGAAGAAGCAACTTTCCGGTACTAGTCATCGAAAGAAATTTATATTTGTTCCAGGTACTGTTAAAATACTCAATAGTGGCTCTGAGATAAGTTTCTGTAGGCCTGTACTCTTAAAAGTACTTGTAGCTCCGAGAGACAGAATTGAAGAGAGAAGTTCAAACAGTCAGCACTGATTGAACAACAGAGAACTGACACAAGTTAAGTGCAATTTCACACATCAACTTTACTTGCTTACACACTGGTAAGTATATACATGTCTGTCCTATAGGGTGAGTTTTAGTTCTCACTGTTTCATCATTAAGTGAGGGAAAAGTTCTGAGCGAGTTGATTGCCAGCTGTATAATGGTACTCAGCTTAAGTCGGAGAGAATAGTTGATCTCTCCTGTGGCTGGTGACTGATCCTGCTGTGTAGACCTGTCGCTGTAGTGCTGGGCTGAGGTGTGTCTTCACAACCGGCTTTGCCCAGTGGTTGTAGCGTAGCCCGTGGTGTCTGGCGTAACCTCGGTTTCTGGCGTAGCCATAGTGTCTGGTTTAGCCACAGGTGGTGGCGTAACCACGGTCCCAGGTCTGCGATAAAGAGAACCTGGTCTGTAGTTAAGTAGCTGGGTGGCTGGCTTGTTGAGTTCACACAGTTACCCTCTTATCTTTCAGAAGAGGTGTGAGAGCTCAGCCAGCAAGTGTTTGCTCTATTGTACAGTTTCTACTATAACTATCAATCTCTACTTTTGTTTAAAGGCTCAGTTAAGCTTACAAAAGGGTAGGAGACACTAATACAATGCTAAACAGTGTCAGTCAAATAACTCGTCAACGTTTCTTATTAACTTAATCACATTAACTTGGAATACACTTAGCCCAAGTACACATGTGGTGTAGACTTAAAGTCATACACTACATGTCATTCCAACCATCACCAGTATTTATAAATCAGCTTAGCAGTTTTCACCTAGTACAGGCATACTGTTTTTTCTTATCTATGTTTCTCATTCATTTTTCATCTTAACTGATAGAATTGCATACTGGCAAAAGTCAGGTTGAACACAAAGAATAGTGGTCAGATTGTTAACAAAGAATCATAACCACTTTTACCACATGGTGGTAAGCAAACTACTACACAGAATAATCATTCATCATGTTGATAAATGGCACCCAGTATGGTCACAAAGTTACACTGCTACACCACATGGTGATAGCAAACTACTACACAGAATAATCATTCATCATGTTGATAAATGGCACCCAGTATGGTCACAACGTTACACTGCTACACCACATGGCATACATAAAATCAATGCATAGATTCCACATGTAAAACATAGTTTCAACTCACATTTCCTGGGATGAATCAGCGAAACTCCAAAACCGTTGAGAGTTTTAACCCCAGCCCCATCCTCCAACACTCACCCATCCTCTCCAACACCCACTGACCCCCACCCCTACCCCTCCTCATTACCCTTTCTACACTTCCTCCACTTCTCAAGTGTTTTTGTTTGTTTGTTTTTTTCTTTTTTAGCAGCCCCTGTCTCTAGCAGTGAGAACGTTTAGGACATACAATAAAATGACACGAATTCTGGAACCATAGCGCTGTACAGTTTTAGTTTCAGTTTCAGTTTCATCAAGGAGGCGTCACTGCGTGCGGACTAGTCCATGTACGCTACACCACATCCGCTAAGTTTTGAGACCACACTACGCTGTTCGTATGTGCATGACAGTACATCACCGACCCTTTCTGAAGCAATGTTGAAAATCTTCACTCGTGCATTTTCTGTGACTGACGATGCGACCACGCGGACCGCATCATCAGAACGTCAGCAGACTGCCTCACAAAACGCCACCTTTCACGAGGATTGCTTGCAGGTGGTGTACGCCGACATGGAGTACTTGCCTTGGGACAACCCTGATAACATTATCAGTGCGGAAGTGGAAGACGTTGCTCATAAAATCGGGTTCAATACATTAGGATTACTCTTTCTGATTGGAGGTCCAGGTAACGTCATCAACATGGCGGTGTTTTACAGACAAGGTCTGAAAGATCGTGTCAACCTCTGTCTGTTTTGTTTGTCTTTGAGTGACTTCCTAACTCTGGTCTATTTCATGTTCGCACTGGGGGAGCGATTGCATATGCAGTTCACTACAGAAGAAGAATTTGGTCCCATGACTATTTTTGCATTCAACAAAAATCTCAATGGTTTCACGGGCTTTGCATTTGTTTCTGGGATCATATCGGCCATTATTGCTACAGAGAGGTGTTTTTGTGTCTTTCACCCACTCAAAGTCCGAGGTATGTTACGTACACGCACAATGGCAGTCACAATCATTTTAGTCTATCTAGTGGTGCCAGGTCTGTTTTTCTTGGTGGTTTCCCGATATCGCATCAACTGTATTTATGATCCCACGACAGGAGAGGTAAAGACGACTATTGTTGAAGGACATTTTTACAAAGCTCACAAAAAATTCATCGATTATCTGGATGCTGTCGTGTACGGTGGCGGTCTACCCGGCATAGTCCTGACGGTGGCGACGACAACGACGGTAATGACGATCGTCAAATTACGTAAGATTATGACGTGGAGATCAGAAACTTCCTCGTCACTCTCATCCCGTGAACTGGCCCTGACCAAGATACTGGTGGTGAATTCCATCTTGTTCATTGTCTGTTTCTCCCCTGAAGCTCTCTACCACCTTATCAGGCACTTAATTCCAGATATGAGGTCTGGAGGACGCTACCACAATCTGTTTTTAACATTTTTGTGGATCGGAGACACCCTTTTGTTTTTTAACTCGTCCCTGAACATCTTTGTTTATTATGCTATGGGGTCTCGTTACAGGCAGATGTTTTGGTCGCTGTTTGGCAGGAAACCAAGATCAGAAAAAGTGAATGAGATGTCTTCAGTACACACTACGTAGCCCTGAACAATGTTTTAAGCAGTCCTTGCCTTGTCTTGGAACTGTATTTGAAAAATGTCCCCTCAATAGAACGAATAGATAAATAATAAATAGATAAACAAATAAATAAATCAGTAAATAATAAGTAAATAAATGAATAAATGAATAAGCAATTGAACGTGTTACTTGACATCCTGTACTTTAAAGTCATTATTTTGTTGTCAATCATTGTCTGTTGTCTTTCTCTTGATTATTTGCTGTACATCAGGTCCTTTCTCATGTCACATTTCACGGTGAAATTCAAATGAGAATTTAGTTTTTCTCACAATTTGTTTCTAGTATAAGGACATCGATCATTTTCTATTTCACAGTGCCAAAGATGAGCCTATCTTTGATGTCTTCGTCCTGCCATTTTGAATTAATTGCTTTCAGCTACACTAAGCAACTCTTTTTTGTATGAAAACTAATTAAAGAAAAATAATTTGTGCCATAGGTTGTGTCAAGGACTCTAAGCCAAACGTACCTCATAACAGATCTACAGAGAATGGCAGAACTCGACAAGCCCAAAATAAGAGCATGAATGCATACTTAAATTAATATAGAACGCTTCACAATTCGATCGTACGCATCTACACAACACACAAATAACTACAAATGATTTTATCCCCAAGAACAAACAGAAATTGTACCTTCCGCCTGATATTATGCCATCAAATATGATCAGAATCCAGTAGAGCTTCTATATAGTGACAATACGAGCTCGCCGCTATCACTTTACACTGTCTTTATCTTATACAAATATACCAAGTTCGTTTGTTACTTTGCTTTTTTTCCCAACAGTTTAAACTTCCAGACGGCAATATGGTAAGATACCTTCAATGTGAAATTCAATCATGTCTGTTCCTCTTTTAATCTTGGGATCACAACACAAACAATCCACTTTGATATATCAAAAGCTTTCGATCGTGTCTGGCACTGAAGATTTTAACTAAAGCTAGCAGCGGTGGGGATCAGAGGGAAACCACTAGACGTTTTTCGTGATAAACTACATACCAAGTAACAGTAAGAACTTACAAAAGGCGAAAAGTCCGAGTTTAAAAGAATTCCCACCGGTGTTCCCCAAGGATCTGTCCTTGGCCCATTGCTGCTTTTGTTATACATTGATGACTTTGTAAGTTAGACCCACGCAACAATTCAATTGTTTGCCGACAATACTAGTTTGTCTCTCGCCTCACATGATCCACACATCAAGGCAGAAATCCCAAATTCAGACCTTCAAAAAGTTGCCCATTGGGCAAAACTTTGGAAAATTAACTTTGATTAAAATGAAACCGAACTTCTCAATATTACCCGTGATCAGTGCCAAATTTTACCACTTACATCTGAAAGGAAGACCTTAGAACCGTCAAAATTCCATAAACTTCTAGGAGTAACTTTTCAAGACAACTGCAAATGGGACGAACATATCTGATTCATAGCCAACAAAGTAAAGATGTTAAGTGCGTGACTTAAAAAATACAAATACAGACTAACCAGAAAGACTTTAGAAAGATATACAAATCCTTTATTTTACCTGATTTCGACTTCGAAGGTATTTTGTGGGACAACTGTGCAGACACCTAATCAATCATGTCAGAAAAACTACACCTAGAAGCAATTCGTAATGTCATTGGCGGAGTTAAGGGAACAAGTCATCAGAAATTATACGAAGAGACTGGTATTTGTTCATTACAAGAAAGACGGAAAAGACAAGAGCTGATACAATTTTATCAAATGTCTAATGGCGCCTGTCCAAACTATTCAGCTGATCTTCTCCCTTCTCTAGTCTCTGACCCAAATCGTTACCATAGGCGTCGGCCACTCTAGGAACAGTGCCCCAATTTAGAAATGAATTATACAAAAAATCAGTTTTGCTGTTAGATCTTGTGGTGCGTGGGGAATCATACTACTTGTGGTGTAGACTGCCTCACTGCATTGCTGTTAGATCTTGTGGTGTATGGGGAATCATGCTACTTGTGTAGACTGCCTCACTGCATTGCTGTTAGATCTTGTGGTGTATGGGGAATCATGCTACTTGTGGTGTAGACTGCCTCACTGCATTGCTGTTAGATCTTGTGGTGTATGGGGAATCATGCTGCTTGTGGTGTAGATTGCCTCACTGCATTGCTGTTAGATTTTCCTGATCCGTTCTATCTTCTTTCCTTTCTTTATAATTTAATTTAAGATTTTCTTCAATTTTCCCCTTATAATATTTTGCATTTTGCTTTCTTTTATACGTATCAATGTTGACTATGCAGTCCACCGATGCGTTTATTGTTGTTAAATTTTCCGTCACATCATTAGCTGATGCTTGTTCCTGCTTCAATTCGATAGATTGTTTATGTACACATCACTGATCAATAAAGAAATGCCTCTAAAAAATGTGAAATGCATTCCTATATTTTTTTGTCTAGTTAATTGTGTGTATGACTGTTTTCATTATTTCGAAAACAATGTTTTTGGGAAAAAACAAAAACCTGTATATTAGGCACTAGTACCACACTTCACCTCATAGACCACCACGTAACTACACACAGAGATGAATAACAACGAACGTTAGGTGGTGCTACTGTTGTGTCGTGACACGAGGAACCACACGTATGTGTTACCTGTATACTTCTTTCTGCAACAATACTTTTAACAGAAACTACAGGTTTTTCATTTCTATAATATTCTGTCATGCCAAACGTGTTCATAGGCCTATTTACATGAAAACACGTGGCAGGTGTGAAAATCGGGCAATTAACTGGGAGTTAAAGTGTGTGCGTATGGTTGTGTGTGGTGTGTGTGTGTGTGTGTGTGTGTGTCGCGCGCGCGCGCGCGGCGGCGCCGGTGCGTGTGTGTGTTGTGTGTGTGTGTGTGTGTGTGTGTGTGTGTGTGTGTGTGTGTGTGTGCTAACACTAAATGTACAATAGAGAAAAGAGAAAGCCAACACAACTTTAACAACAGAGACAAGTCACAGCCAACACTAAATGTACAATAGAGAAAGGAGAAAGCCAACACAAATTTAACAACGGAAATCTGCACTCGAATGTTGAACTTGGATACGCGGGATGTAGGCTACACACAACAAAATATGGTTGACGGTCTAATATTTCAAAGCAAACGCTTTTTGACGGCCTCTTCAAATGGTGACGCTTACAACATTTAACGAATTAAGAATAATTTATGAAAAGAAAGTATCAATCGTTGAATACCACCGATGCTGATAATTTGAAATATGAAAATGAATTAAAAGTTTCGGCTGGCGAAACCATCAATGTCCTAGGTTCTGTAGGTTTACTGTCTGTGGCAGTAGAAAGATGTTCTTTTCATGTTTGATTTTCGATTTAAAAGGCTGTTGTGTGATTTCATGAGGGTTTTGTTTGTAGCTCTAATTCATAGAGTGTTTTCAGAACTATCAAGTTAATCTATTTACAGGCACTTTGTTTTCTTTTTTTCTTTTTGCTTGGTGGTGGTGGTGGTGGTGGTGGTGGTGGTGGTGGATGGTTGGCTGGCTGCTCGTTCTTCTTCTCCCTGTTTTCTTATCATTCGTGCACTCTGGCAGCTTTAAGAATATGGGTCAAATTAAAGGGATTTTTCAGCATAGATCTCTGTAATTAGATGAGCAGCAAACGATAAATGATAAAGTCATTCAGATCTCTCTTTCTCTCTCTCTCTCTCTCTCTCTCTCTCTCTCTCTCTCTCTCTCTCTCTCTCTCTCTCTCTCTCTCTCTGGGTAGAAAAAAGCATTTATATTGCTTATCTCATTACCCTGGTGAAATAAAATTTCGTTTCGTCCTCTCTCTCTCTCTCTCTCTCTCTCTCCTCTCTCTCTCTCTCTCTCTCTCTCTCTCTCTCTCTCTCTCTGGGTAGACAAAAGCATTAATATTGCCTTTCTCATTACCCTGGTTAAATAAAATTTCATTTCGTTTCGTCCTCTCTCTCTCTCTCTCTCTCTCTCTCTCTCTCTCTCTCTCTCTCCTCTCTCTCTCTCTCTCTCTCTCCCTCCCTCTCTCTGTCTTTCTCTCTCCCTCCCTCCCTCTCTCTCTCTCTCTCTATCTCTCTCTCCCTCCCTCTCTCTCTCTCCTTCCCTCTCTCTCTCTATTTCTCTCTCTCCCTCCCTCTCTCTCTCCTCTCTCTTCCTCTCTCTCTCTCTCTCTCTCTCTCTCTCTCCCTCCCTCTCTCTTCTCTCTCTCTCTTTCTCTCTCTCCTCTCTCTCTCTCTCCTCTCTCTCTCTCTCCCTCTCTCTCTCTCTCTCTCTCTCTCTCTCTCTTCAATTTACAACAGCCAAACGAACTATCCAGAAACAAGTTCCGGCAGGCCTACTGCTCCCATGAGAAGATGGCTCCACACCGGGCATTTTCTTAACACACGCCCACAGCATTACCTTCCGTCACAGCATAGAAATCTTACTTCGCACAGAGTTGTCGTTGCTGTTGATGTCGCCGTTGTGGTTTTGTTGTTTCGAATATTTTTCTGTTCTTCCACTCATGGAACAATGTGCTCTCTCATATCTGTGAATCCGAGTGGCTGTGTGTTTTATTTAGCGCAGTATAGCTACGCTCTGTGTCCGTCAGCAAAGCCACTAAAATTCTCCAGCATTAAAATCATAACAGGTTCAGCTGATGATCCGAGAAGGCAGAAGGTGAAGGTGGTTTGTGCTCCCCTTCTGTCTGCCGACTTTCCGTCTCCAATCATAATGGGCAGCTCCTTCGCAGCAAAATCTGGTCAGAGGTTGTTTTTTTTTCTGGACCCTGTGAATTCTTTTCGCGTAGGCGTGTGCATCACTTTCAGAGTCGCCTCTCGGTGTTCACACTGTCTATTTGCACTGAAATATCACATGGTGTTTGTGAAGAAGATCAAAACTAACTTCGTTCATTCAAAGCTTGTTTCCACATGAAGAGTGAAAATGCTGTTGATAACATTAATAATAATACAAGTAATTAAAGAATAGGCTTACGTATGACAACGGTGTATAAAGAGGCTAACAAATAACGATAACGATGATCAATTACTGATTTTGTTTATCGCAACTCCTCCCCATAAACTACGAACCGCTCTGTATACCCAGTGTAGCTGGGCAGTGTTGAAGACAGAGAAGGGACATTGGGACGCTAGTTGATCCAGGACCTGGGGAAAGTCTGTGACAGTGTCCACATGTCGGGTGTCGCCGTCTCTCCTCTTCTGGTGGGACTGGTGCCTTGCGGATGACAGTCTGCAGCTATGGCTGATGATGTGGCACCATCGCTACTCTGAATTCCCTTTCCAGTTTTGTCTTTGTAGCTCTCGTCAGCGTGTGCTGAGCTTTCTTTTCCCTAGCACCACTTCGACAAAGAAGAACAGTTTCGGAATGAAACTGATATTCATTCTGATCGCATGCCCTCAGCTAGTAAAGCTGGGACTATATGTAGTCGATACATGTTTGGGGGGAGAGAGAGAGAGAGAGAGAGAGGAGAGAGAGAGAGAGAGAGAGAGAGAGAGAGAGAGAGAGAGACAGACAGACAGACAGACAGACAGAGTGACAGAGACAGAAACAGAGAGACAGCGAGAGATACGCCCTCGTCATTGTCTTTGTCACCGATAATGTTTTCATCGTCATTTTGTTCATCGTTATGATGTTGTTCATCGTTATGATGTTGTCATCGTCATTTTGTTCATCGTTATGATGTTGTGATCATCATTTTGTTCATCGTTATGATGTTGTCATCATCATTTTGTTCATCGTTATGATGTTGTCATCGTCATTTTGTTCATCGTTATGATGTTGTTCATCGTTACGATGTTGTCATCGTCATTTTGTTCATCGTTATGATGTTGTCATCATCATTTTGTTCATCGTTATGATGTTGTCATTATCATTTTGTTCATCGTTATGATGTTGTCATCATCATTTTGTTCATCGTTATGATGTTGTCATCATCATTTTGTTCATCGTTATGATGTTGTCATCGTCATTTTGTTCATCGTTATGATGTTGTTCATCGTTACGATGTTGTCATCGTCATTTTGTTCATCGTTATGATGTTGTCATCATCATTTTGTTCATCGTTATGATGTTGTCATCATCATTTTGTTCATCGTTATGATGTTGTTCATCGTTATGATGTTGTCATCATCATTTCGTTCATCGTTATGATGTTGTCATCATCATTTTGTTCATCGTTATGATGTTGTCATCATCATTTTGTTCATCGTTATGATGTTGTCATCGTCATTTTGTTCATCGTTATGATGTTGTTCATCGTTATGATGTTGTCATCGTCATTTTGTTCATCGTTATGATGTTGTCATCGTCATTTTGTTCATCGTTATGATGTTGTCATCGTCATTTTGTTCATCGTTACGTTGTTGTCATTATCCTTTTGTTCATCGTTATGATGTTGTTGTCATCATCATTTTGTTCATCGTTATGATGTTGTTCATCGTTATGATGTTGTTGTCATTATCCTTTTGTTCATCGTTATGATGTTGTTGTCATTATCATTTTGTTCATCGTTATGATGTTGTTGTCATCATCATTTTGTTCATCGTTATGATGTTGTTGTCATCATCATTTTGTTCATCGTTATGATGTTGTTCATCGTTATGATGTTGTTGTCATCATCATTTTGTTCATCGTTATGATGTTGTTGTCATTATCATTTTGTTCATCGTTATGATGTTGTTGTCATCATCATTTTGTTCATCGTTATGATGTTGTTGTCATCATCATTTTGTTCATCGTTATGATGTTGTTCATCGTTATGATGTTGTTGTCATTATCATTTTGTTCATCGTTATGATGTTGTCATTATCATTTTGTTCATCGTTATGATGTTTTTGTCATCATCATTTTGTTCATCGTTATGATGTTGTCATCATCATCATTTTGTTCATCGTTATGATGTTGTTCATCGTTATGATGTTGTTGTCATCATCCTTTTGTTCATCGTTATGATGTTGTTGTCATCCTCATTTTTTTCATCGTTATGATGTTGTTGTCATCATCATTTTTTCATCGTTATGATGTTGTTGTCATCATCATTTTGTTCATCGTTATGATGTTGTTGTCATCATCATTTTGTTCATCGTTATGATGTTGTTGTCATCATCCTTTTGTTCATCGTTATGATGTTGTTGTCATCATCATTTTGTTCATCGTTATGATGTTGTCATCATCATTTTGTTCATCGTTATGATGTTGTTGTCATCATCATTTTGTTCATCGTTATGATGTTGTTCATCATTATGATGTTGTTGTCATCATCATTTTGTTCATCGTTATGATGTTGTTGTCATCATCATTTTGTTCATCGTTATGATGTTGTTCATCATTATGATGTTGTCATCATCATTTTGTTCATCGTTATGATGTTGTTGTCATTATCATTTTGTTCATCGTTATAATGTTGTTGTCATCATCATTTTGTTCATCGTTATCTTTGATGTCTTCATAATTATCATCATCACCTTTATCTTCCCTTCATCAACTTGCTAGCT
>CM065747.1:40153792-40161292 GCA_033310375.1 Conus canariensis | reverse complement strand
TTGGCTCTTGTAAACGAGGAATTTTCAGACTTGTTCTTAATCTCAAAGCTAGTGTTAGGCTCTTGTAAACGAGAAATTTTCAGACTTGTTCTTGATCTTAAAGCTAGTGGTGGCTCTTGTAAACAAGGAATTTTCAGACTTATTTGTTTGTTTGTTGTTTTTTTTCTAATCCTATTGGACTAGATCCAGCTGGGGTTCTGCTCTGCCTGTTTTGCCATTGCCTTTGGGGCTCTGATCCAGCTGGGGTTCTGCTCTGCCTGTTTTGCCATTGCCTTTGGGGCTCTGATCCAGCTGGGGTTCTGCTCTGCCTGTTTTGCCATTGCCTTTGGGGCTCTGATCCAGCTGGGGTTCTGCTCTGCCTGTTTTGCCATTGCCTTTGGGGCTCTGATCCAGCTGGGGTTCTGCTCTGCCTGTTTTGCCATTGCCTTTGGGGCTCTGATCCAGCTGGGGTTCTGCTCTGCCTGTTTTGCCATTGCCTTTGGGGCTCTGATCCAGCTGGGGTTCTGCTCTGCCTGTTTTGCCATTGCCTTTGGGGCTCTGATCCTTTCCCCACAGCCCTCACAGAAATCAACAGCTTTTTTTTTTTAACAAAGTTTCAGGCAGATGCCTGTAACAACCCTTTCTTTGACAGTCACTGTAATGTCTTAGAATCCGTTCAATAATGTAATTGCAGAGAGAGAGAGAGAGAGAGAGAGAGAGAGAGAGAGAGAGAGAGAGAGAGAGAGAAGAGAGAGAGAGAGAAATGGGAGAGACAAGACAAAGACAAGACAAAATTCTTTATTTAGATGTGTTTTTTTACATCCAGTCCTCGCCCTGAGTAGGGTCAACAATGCAAAATAATGACATCCAGTCCTCGCCCTGAGTAGGGTCAACAATGTAAAATAATGACATCCAGTCCTCGCCCTGAGTAGGGTCAACAATGCAACATAATGACATCCAGTCCTCGCCCTGAGTAGGGTCAACAATGCAAAATAATGACATCCAGTCCTCGCCCTGAGTAGGGTCAACAATGCAAAATAATGACATCCAGTCCTCGCCCTGAGTAGGGTCAACAATGCAACATAATGACATCCAGTCCTCGCCCTGAGTAGGGTCAACAATGCAAAATAATGACATCCAGTCCTCGCCCTGAGTAGGGTCAACAATGCAAAATAATAACATCCAGTCCTCGCCCTGAGTAGGGTCAACAATGCAAAATAATGACATCCAGTCCTCGCCCTGAGTAGGGTCAACAATGCAAAATAATGACATCCAGTCCTCGCCCTGAGTAGGGTCAACAATGCAAAATAATGACATCCAGTCCTCGCCCTGAGTAGGGTCAACAATGCAAAATAATTACATCCAGTCCTCGCCCTGAGGAGGGTCAGCAATGCAAAATAATGACATCCAGTCCTCGCCCTGAGTAGGGTCAACAATGCAAAATAATGACATCCAGTCCTCGCCCTGAGTAGGGTCAACAATGCAAAATAATGACATCCAGTCCTCGCCCTGAGTAGGGTCAACAATGCAAAATAATTACATCCAGTCCTCGCCCTGAGTAGGGTCAACAATGCAAAATAATGACATCCAGTCCTCGCCCTGAGTAGGGTCAACAATGTAAAATAATGACATCCAGTCCTCGCCCTGAGGAGGGTCAAAATGTAAAATAAGATAAGGCAACAAAAGAAGCATGCAAAAGAGAGAGAGAGAGAGAGAAGAGAGAGAGAGAGAGAGAGAGGGGAGAGAGAGAGAGAGAGTCACAGAAGATAATCATTATAGAGGCCTTCCAACCCCGCCACTTTTTGTTTGTTTTGTTGTTGTTTTTTTTCTTTTAGAAGACTGACAGCACCAGTGACGATCTGAAAAAAAACAACAACAAAAAACAAAAAACAGAACAGCCCAACCACAGCGGTGACTGACGCCTGTTAATTCTATGATCCTACTCACCCACTGCAGGACCGGACGGTCAACGAGGGCTATGATCTGAGATGTCGATCTGGTCTGTAGCACTGAAAGAAGGCACACGTGTGAGAGCAGTGTTCGTCATGTCACTTCTTTCACAGGGCTTCACAAGCACGAGGGGCAGAAGTTCAGACAGTTTATCCTGAATCCTCCATGGCTGAGAGCACCTTTCAAAAGCCTTAACCCCATCTCCCCAAAGCACACACACACACAGAGTCCCATCCCTGTGCTATGACCCACTTTGGGGGGTTGGGAGGAAGGGGTGGGGGTGGGGGTGGGGATGTCAGCAAAAGGAGAGGCGTGAATGACACGTAGTGGGCGTGGTGAGCCGTGTCCGTGGTTTGACAGGGAGTAAGTTTTCTTTTCTTTCTTTCTGCGTACGCAGGCTGATACTCCTGCGGACACTGCCTGTGTAGACAGGCAGTGGAGTTTTGTGTGTATGACCGTTTTTTATCCCGCCATTAAGGCAGCCATACTCCATCTTCGGGGAAGGTGCATGCTATGTGTAACGTGTCATCCATACCAACGGCCAAACTGGCCTTCTCTTCCGAAAGTTGGGGTTGGGATTTTACGTGTGCGCAAGATGTTGTGCGTGCGTTCACACACTGAACCTCGGTTTATAGTCTCATTCGAAGGACTGTATGGGGAATGGAGTCAGAACCAATGTTAACTCCGAGGAAAAATCCCCCTGTACCGAAATTCGAAGCCGCAACTCCAGCATCACGAGTCCGGCGCTCTACCAACTGAGCTATTCCGGCCCCCTAGGGAGTAAGTGAGCGTCAAGATATATTTTACGACTGGGTTGGGGAAAGACTGACAATGCGAGGGTTATGACGTTTAGGGTAGACAGGATTTCAGTGTAATCCTCTCTCTCTTTCTCTTTCTCTCTCTCTCTCTCTCTCTCTCTCTCTCTCTCTCTCTCTCTCTCTCTCTCTATCAAACACACACACACACACACACACACACACACACACACACACACGCACAAACCATACACGTGCACGTGCACCACACACACACACACACACACACACACACACACACACACACACACACACCGACGCACGCACGCACGCACGCACGCACGCACGCACGCACACACACACCCACACACACACACACACACACACACACACACACACACACACACACACAACACACACACAGACTGAATTGTTAGTGACCAAGCCTTTGACAGTGGTCAGACGTAAGTAAGAGGGCAGAAGCACATCAAGAATCCCAAGCATGGAAGGCCAGTCACTACTATCAACAAGCACTCTGTCAGTTTGATCGACTCCGGCAGGTAACGGTTTCCACCAGTCCTGCTTTTAAACAAGAGTTATGGCATGCTGGGACTTCTTTTTCATAAGGTCATATCCATAAAATATGCTAAGCACAGTTTAGACATGTATCAATCAACGGGTATGCAATATACAATCATTCATCAACTACCAATGTTCTCTATGATTTCCTCTTTCTATCGACAGTCTTGAAATTATCAAAATTACACTTCCCCTACCAGGTAAGTCTCATTTCATTGAGGGTTATGTACATTACTACTTTGTTTTCCCTCAGAAACTTTCTTTCTATCTGTTTTTTAGACCACCCTCTGAGGACCTTTGTGATTTGAAATGTTTCATCTTCTTAGACGTTTTCGTTTGGGTCCATGTTATGTATTTATTAATTCTTTTCTCACGATCAATCTCCAATGTTCACAACAAAATCACATTATACAAGCAATGCCATACAGTCTTCATGAAACTATGAGGAAGCTGCTTGGCGTACCGGAGAGGGGAACTGCCTCCCAGAATTCACACAGGCTTCAGCTTTCTTGGAAACAAATCAAGCATGCTTGACGTAACATGGGCTGTTAAGCATGCAAAGGGCCGTAACTGTGTGACAGCATGTGTCGATTGGAAGACTGTAGTGAATTGCTTTCTTGTGTTTCTTCACGTGTCTGTGGTAGGACAATTACATTTTGACAGTGACCCATACACCTGTTCCCGTACCGTTATCGATCCTTGCCATACTTGACTGACAGATCAATGTAATGTCTTATACGGAAACATAACTCTTCTCTTCCACTATCCTGCACTCAGCACGTTCTCGTGCAACCGAATGTCCTTCAGTTTTGCATGTGCAATTCATGATTTTCATTGCCGAGCGTGTTGCATCAAACATCTATGAACTGTCTCCATTTCGGATGGGAAAAAGTAAACCAAATATGGGGGCATATACCCTTGTTCCTGGAAAGCAAATCTGATCGAACAATTTTAAGCAAAATTGATAGGGAAAGACAACCCGAATAGAACAGTGTTCTAGCTTGCCCACTTGTGCTATGAATGTCTGCGCCAGACGGCTTAACGCGTCACTCCCTGAAACTTACTAGGTATGAGAGCGCTTTTATGCAGAAGAATGCTAAATGTCTTTGAGGATTCTCAGAAGATTTGAAAAAAGAAAAACAGAATAAATATCATCAACGTTTCGGTCATAGACCATCTTCAGGGCTTCTTTTTTTAATGTCACAAGTCCTGAAGACGGTCTATGACCGAAACGTTGCTGATATTTGTTCTGTTTTTTTCTTTTTTTTCCTTTTTTTTAAAAATGTTCTGAGAATCCTTAAAGATATTTAGCATTTTCTACAGAAGATCTGTGGTCAAAAATCTGTTTTTTTTAATGCAGAAGAGATTTTGGGATTTTTATTAACGAATTTCTCGGGAACAAAGTCCCTTCCTTTGCTGTCAAACGTACTATGTGATTGAAAGCAGTGAAACCAGTCAACATAACTGGCTCACCTCTGAGAAAAGAAAGTCTTCATGGGGCAGTAAAGGGAAACCACAAATACGACTATTTCATGCCTTTCAAGGGCTGTTTTGAAATGTAAAAGAATGGAAACGGAAAACTGTCGCTTCGACTGAGAGTATTAACCAAGGCTCTGTGTGTAAAAGTACGCACCGCATCTTGCATATTCGTAAAATCCCATCACCAACTTCAGAAAGGGAAGGCCAGTGTGGCCGTTGGCAACAGATTGCACACATACACGTAGCAAGCATATTCAGTGAAAACTCATGAGAATGAATTAGTGAGAGACTGGTATTAGTTTGAATGAAATGGGAAACGACTGAATATAGTGCCAGCACGCAGCTCTTCAGTCGGATCTACCCAGGTGAGCATCCCGTTGTATAAACGAAAGCATGCATTGGACAGCTCATAGGGCTTGGTCTCCAACCAAAGATAGGCAATACATAAATATATCCATGAATAATAACCCAGCAGTTGCGCTGAAGAAGTCGGCCGGATTGCCGACGAAAGCTACGCACACAGTGAGTAGCCTTCTTTAACTGAGTGACCTGTTTAGTCTGGTAGCCATTATAACTTTTTTTTTAATTTTCAGATGGGTGTGGCTCAGGGAGCCGTCACTCCACATGTCCTGTGTTCTTCTACACCTTCTACGTGCCACTCAAATCCAGCCCACATGAGTTTCTGCTTTGACCAATCAGAGCTCTTATACTTGCCTTTCCCCTTGGAATTCACCCGACCTTCAGCCTTCAGTTGTGTCATTCAGGCATGTGAGAAGGCTTTTCACTGCTGATTGGAGGAGAGAGTAGGCATGGGGAAGGCTTTTCACTGCTGATTGGAGGAGAGAGTAGGCATGTGGGAAGGCTTTTCACTGCTGATTGGAGGAGAGAGTAGGCATGTGGGAAGGCTTTTCACTGCTGATTGGAGGAGAGAGTAGGCATGTGGGAAGGCTTTTCACTGCTGATTGGAGGAGAGAGTAGGCATGTGGGAAGGCTTTTCACTGCTGATTGGAGGAGAGAGTAGACATGTGGGAAGGCTTTTCACTGCTGATTGGAGGAGAGAGTAGGCATGTGGGAAGGCTTTTCACTGCTGATTGGAGGAGAGAGTAGGCATGTGGGAAGGCTTTTCACTGCTGATTGGAGGAGAGAGTAGACAGTGGGAAGGCTTTTCACTGCTGATTGGAGGAGAGAGTAGGCATGTGGGAAGGCTTTTCACTGCTGATTGGAGGAGAGAGTCGGTCTACTAAGATGTGTTTTGCAGGGCAACTACAAGAAAAGACAATTAGTTCGCTGGGTTTGTCAGGTTTCTGTATTTTGGGGGAATACATAGAAAGTGGGGTGTTCGGTGTCTGATTTTATGAGGAGTTTGGCAGTCTTTCGTACGTTTTTGTTTTTGTTTTTGTTTTGTTTTTGTTTTTGTTTTTGTTTTTTGTTTTTCCCGTGTCTGATTTTATGAGGAGTTTGGCAGTCTTTCGTACGTTTTTGTTTTTGTTTTTGTTTTGTTTTGTTTTTGTTTTTGTTTTTTGTTTTTCCCGTGTCTGATTTTATGAGGAGTTTGGCAGTCTTTCGTACGTTTTTGTTTTTGTTTTTGTTTTGTTTTGTTTTTGTTTTTGTTTTTTGTTTTTCCCGTGTCTGATTTTATGAGGAGTTTGGCAATCTTTCGTACGTTTTTGTTTGTTTTTTTGTTGTTGTTGTTTTTTTTTGCTTTCCTGGTTGACTATGGTTGAAATGAGTTTTGGATGTTTAGAGAGGGTCATCGTATGAGTGGCATACAGAAATTCGTGTCCAATTGTTGTCTGTGAGCACCCCTTATGTACTACAGCTGTTCGTACCACATCACCACAGCGCCGCCCTTGCCTGCTGGTTTAATGACAATATCCTGTCCTTATCTCAGTGACTCAAGAGCTTTTGGTTCTTCATGTGAGAGGTTGGAGGGACGGACAGCTTTGGAGTTTATTGTAAAGACTGTGCTCTTCGCTGTCCATCACCTTACTGTGCTCATTACTGTCCACCACCTTACTGTGCTCATTACTGTCCACCACCTTACTGTGCTCATTACTGTCCACCACCTTACTGTGCTCATTACTGTCCACCAGCTTCCCATGCCCCCAGAAGTGGGAGCCTATACTCGCCCCATCCCCACCCCCTTGGCCCCCTCCCCCTGACTCGCCCCCTGTTTTCCCTCCCCCCCCCCTGACCCACCTCGCCCTATAGCCCCCCCCAACACCCCCCCCCTGTTGTCTTTCTTCTCTCTCAACCCCCGCCCCCACATCCCCCTTCCATTTTCTTCTCTGCCCCACCCCAGTCTACAAACCATCCACGTCCACATCCTTTCCTAGCACATACTTTTTCTTCCCCCGCTCTTATTCCACCTAATTCTCCCCCCCCCCCCCCCCCTCCATCTCTACTACTCACTATCTCCATTACTTTTTGCTCATTACCTTTACCTTCCTAACCCCTAAACCCCTACAATCCCCCCCCACACCAACCTCTTCTCCCCTCCTCAAGTTGATTTCTTGCCCTCACCCTTTTTCTTTTTTTCTCCCCCCCCCCCCCCCCCCTTTATTAAGTATAATATTTCTCACCATTTAACTTCCTCGGTGTACCCCTTTGTTCTTCTCTTTGCCCTCTCTCTCTCTCTCCTCTCTCTCTCTCTCTCTCTCTCTCTCCTCTCTCTCTCTCTCCTCCCTTACCCCCTCCACCACCACCTTTCCCTCCCACCGCCCCCTTTCCCCTTCCCTCCCAGCCACCCGCCCAACTA
>CM065747.1:40146292-40151292 GCA_033310375.1 Conus canariensis | reverse complement strand
TCTATTATCCCCATGTTTTGTCATGTGGATGTCTATTGTCCCCATGTTCTGTCATGTGGATGTCTATTGTCCCCATGTTCTGTCATGTGGATGTCTATTGTCCCCATGTTCCGTCATGTGGATGTCTATTGTCCCCATGTTCTGTCATGTGGATGTCTATTGTCCCCATGTTCTGTCATGTGGATGTCTATTGTCCCCATGTTCTGTCATGTGGATATCTATTATCCCCATGTTCTGTCATGTGGATGTCTATTGTCCCCATGTTCTGTCATGTGGATGTCTATTATCCCCATGTTTTGTCATGTGGATGTCTATTATCCCCATGTTCTGTCATGTGGATGTCTATTGTCCCCATGTTTTGTCATGTGGATGTCTATTATCCCCATGTTCTCTCATGTGGATGTCTATTATCCCCATGTTTTGTCATGTGGATGTCTATTATCCCCATGTTTTGTCATGTGGATGTCTATTGTCCCCATGTTCTGTCATGTGGATGTCTATTGTCCCCATGTTCTGTCATGTGGATGTCTATTGTCCCCATGTTCTGTCATGTGGATGTCTATTGTCCCCATGTTCCGTCATGTGGATGTCTATTATCCCCATGTTCTGTCATGTGGATGTCTATTACACCCATGTTCCGTCATGTGGATGTCTATTATCCCCATGTTCCGTCATGTGGATGTCTATTGTCCCCATGTTCTGTCATATGGATGTCTATTATCCCCATGTTCCGTCATGTGGATATCTATTATCCCCATATTCCGTCATGTGGATGTCTATTGTCCCCATGTTCTGTCATGTGGATGTCTATTGTCCCCATGTTCCGTCATGTGGATATCTATTGTCCCCATGTTCTGTCATGTGGATGTCTATTGTCCCCATGTTCTGTCATGTGGATGTCTATTGTCCCCATGTTCTGTCATGTGGATGTCTATTGTCCCCATGTTCCGTCATGTGGATATCTATTGTCCCCATGTTCTGTCATGTGGATGTCTATTATCCCCATGTTTTGTCATGTGGATGTCTATTGTCCCCATGTTCCGTCATGTGGATATCTATTGTCCCCATGTTCTGTCATGTGGATGTCTATTATCCCCATGTTCCGTCATGTGGATATCTATTGTCCCCATGTTCTGTCATGTGGATGTCTATTATCCCCATGTTCCGTCATGTGGATATCTATTGTCCCCATGTTCTGTCATGTGGATGTCTATTATCCCCATGTTCCGTCATGTGGATATCTATTGTCCCCATGTTCTGTCATGTGGATGTCTATTATCCCCATGTTCCGTCATGTGGATGTCTATTGTCCCCATGTTCTGTCATGTGGATGTCTATTATCCCCATGTTTTGTCATGTGGATGTCTATTATCCCCATGTTCCGTCATGTAGATATCTATTGTCCCCATGTTCTGTCATGTGGATGTCTATTGTCCCCATGTTTTGTCATGTGGATGTCTATTATCCCCATGTTCCGTCATGTGGATGTCTATTATCCCCATGTTCTGTCATGTGGATGTCTATTGTCCCCATGTTTTGTCATGTGGATGTCTATTGTCCCCATGTTCTGTCATGTGGATGTCTATTGTCCCCATGTTCTGTCATGTGGATGTCTATTGTCCCCATGTTCTGTCATGTGGATATCTATTGTCCCCATGTTCTGTCATGTGGATGTCTATTGTCCCCATGTTCTGTCATGTGGATGTCTATTGTCCCCATGTTCTGTCATGTGGATATCTATTGTCCCCATGTTCTGTCATGTGGATGTCTATTGTCCCCATGTTCTGTCATGTGGATGTCTATTATCCCCATGTTCCGTCATGTGGATGTCTATTATCCCCATGTTCTGTCATGTGGATGTCTATTGTCCCCATGTTCTGTCATGTGGATGTCTATTGTCCCCATGTTCTGTCATGTGGATGTCTATTGTCCCCATGTTCCGTCATGTGGATGTCTATTGTCCCCATGTTCTGTCATGTGGATGTCTATTGTCCCCATGTTCTGTCATGTGGATGTCTATTATCCCCATGTTCTGTCATAGGGGTGTCCATCATCCTTATGTCTTTTCATATGGATGTCTTTCTTCCCATGTTCCGTCACATGGCTGTCTTTTATCTGTATGGTGTGTAATTTGGATCTCTGTCAACCCTTTAATTTCGTTTTGGAGATTTTTTATATGCCATTTACTGCCCAGCTATGTATTCCATCAAATCGTAGATTTTCGTCATTATGTAAACATTCACACGGCAGTACCATTCTCTGATAAACCATTTGTTTTCGTTTGGCTCTGGTCATATGTGCATGCATGTGTGTGTGTGTGAGTGAGTGAGTGTGTGTGTGTTGTGTGTGTGTGTGTGTGTGTGTGTGTGTGTGTGTGTGTGTGTGTGTGTGTGGTGTGTGGTGCGTGCGTGTGTGCGTGCGTGCATGTGTGTATGTGTGTGTGTGTGTGTGTGTGTGTGTGTGTGTGTGTGTGTGTGTTTTCATTTTCATCATATTTGTTTCGCATTTTCAAATCACACACACACACACACACACACACACACACACACACACACACACACACACACACCACACACACACACACAATCGAGACAGAGAGAGAGAGAGGGGGAGGAGGGGGGGAACTGGCGCAGACATATTGTTAGACAGACAGAGAGGCAGTGACTGGCAATGACACAGAAAGGCAGGCAGGTAATGTACACACACACACACACACACACACACACCACACACACACACACACACACACACAATCGAGACACAGAGAGAGAGGGGGGGAGGAGGGGGGGAACTGGCGCAGACATATTGTTAGACAGACAGAGAGGCAGTGACTGGCAATGACACAGAAAGGCAGGCAGGTAATGTACACCCACTAAACAAGGAGGAAACCCTGACGTTCCCACTTTATTATTCAAACCACATCGTAAGCTCCAGTCAGAAAGTGAATTTAAAGAACATATCGAATCTACGACCATGCCTTAAAGAAAAAACAACAACAACCAAACAAATAAAACCCCTCATATTTTTTTGGTCAGATCATGAAACACATAGAGATGTTCTCTTGCATCAACATAAATTCCCAACATGAATGAGATACCGATGTATTAATTGATAATACCCTGCAAATTTCGTGCTTTGACAAATGTAATTCGAACAGTCACAAAACCCATGCCTGGGAATTATGTCGACAGAATGTGCATGAATTAACAAATGTACAGTTTGGTTTCGATTATATATTTGCTGGATTCTTTGGAACAAATGTGATTATAAGCACAATAGGGTGTTAGCTATTATCCATAATCATTGTCAGTCACATTAAAACTGGTCTGATCACATATTTTGAAAATGCAGTTACGTGTAACATTCCAGCAACAAACGCATTTATGTGATAATCGTAGGGATCAGAAATCAGGGCCTGGCACTACCGTTCGTATTACTGGGGTTTGGTGGCATAATTCATAGAAATGAGGGCCTGACACTACCGCTGGTATTACTGGGGTTTGGTGGCATAATTCATAGAAATGAGGGCCTGACACTACCGCTGGTATTACTGGGGTTTGATGACATAATTCATAGAAACGAGGGCCTGACATTACCGCTGGTATTACTGCGGTTTGGTGGCATAATTCATAGAAACGAGGGCCTGACACTACCGTTGGCATTACTGGGTTTGGTGGCATAATTCATAGAAACAAGGGCCTGACAGTACTTTTGGTATTACTGGGGTTTGGTGGCATAATTCATAGAAACAAGGGCCTGACACTACCGCTGGTATTACTGGGGTTTGGTGGCATAATTCATAGAAATGAGGGCCTGACACTACCGCTGGTATTACTGGGGTTTGGTGACATAATTCATAGAAACGAGGGCCTGACACTACCGCTGGTATTACTGCGGTTTGGTGGCATAATTCATAGAAACGAGGGCCTGACACTACCGTTGGCATTACTGGGGTTTGGTGGCATAATTCATAGAAACAAGGACCTGACAGTACTGTTGGTATTACTGGGGTTTGGTGGCATAATTCATAGAAACAAGGGCCTGACAGTACTTTTGGTATTACTGGGGTTTGGTGACATAATTCATAGAAACGAGGGCCTGACACTACCGCTGGTATTACTGGGGTTTGGTGACATAATTCATAGAAACGAGGGCCTGACACTACCGCTGGTATTACTGCGGTTTGGTGGCATAATTCATAGAAACGAGGGCCTGACACTACCGTTGGCATTACTGGGGTTTGGTGGCATAATTCATAGAAACAAGGACCTGACAGTACTTTTGGTATTACTGGGGTTTGGTGGCATAATTCATAGAAACAAGGGCCTGACAGTACTTTTGGTATTACTGGGGTTTGGTGACATAATTCATAGAAACGAGGGCCTGACACTACCGCTGGTATTACTGGGGTTTGGTGGCATAATTCATAGAAACGAGGGCCTGACACTACCGTTGGTATTACTGGGGTTTGGTGGCATAATTCATAGAAACAAGGACCTGACAGTACTGTTGGTATTACTGGGGTTTGGTGGCATAATTCATAGAAACAAGGACCTGACAGTACTTTTGGTATTACTGGGGTTTGGTGGCATAATTCATAGAAACAAGGACCTGGCAGTACTTTTGGTATTACTGGGGTTTGGTGGCATAATTCACAGTAATTATTTTCCTGTTACATTTTCGAGAAACAATTACAAGCGCAAGTTAAAAGGCGGCCTTTTAGAGGAAGTCAGTGTCCTGGAAATATTGGACTATCAATACAAAATCAAGAAACATAACCCATGCATGCCGATATCTACGCCAAGTGGCTGGCACATAAGTCATTTGTCTCCCATATGGAAGTTGTTTAATTGAATGATTTGTGCCACGTCGAACTTCCTAGTCATAAAAAAGAAATAATTTTATGGTCAAATGAACTTCGTACTTTCCATGCTACCCTCATGATTTAAAACATTCCGTGTATGCTGATAATACGTGTTAATCATTTAGCTCTTGACTAT
>CM065747.1:40123792-40138792 GCA_033310375.1 Conus canariensis | reverse complement strand
AGCTTGAACACCTCTCCGCCGCTTCTGCCATTGCTTTCAGGGCTCTGGTTTTTTCCTTCCCTGCAACTGAGAGCTGTTTCATGAGGCTGTATGCAGACGTTCCTACAAACCCCTAGCTCCAATTTCTGCAGTGAGGACTTTGACCTGATAGCCTTCTCTCCTCAGGCTGTTTGCCAGATCAGCATACTTTTCAGTCTTGTAGATTTGAGCTGCCTCCATTCTGTTCTCATATGGCACCGTGAGCTCGATCATGATCAGCTGCTTGGTTGACTTAGAGTGGACTACTATGTCTGGTCTCATGCCACTCTTGCTGATGATCTCTGGGTGACTCTTCCATTCTGGGAGGTCTGCAGTGCACTCCCAGTCATCTGCCCCGTCCAGCAGACTCTGCCTGCATGTTTCGAGTGGCACTGTTGTTCTTGGCCATGATTTGCTGCCTCCTGCCGTGAAGAATGTTGCGGGTGCTTTTGGAGTCCTGATTTTCCCTTTTGTGGTGTTGGTACTAGCCCAGACTACTTGTACAATCTCTTTGAGCACTTGGTTGTGCCTCCATGTGTACCTTCCTTGAGCCAGGGCTACTTTACATGAGCTTAGGACATGCTCCACTGTTTGTTTTTCATGGCAGAGGGGGCATGCAGGATCGTCTGTTTTCCCCCACTTCACCAGGTTTGCATTTGAGGGCAGAAGGTCATAAGCAGATCTGAGAATGAAGCTGATCCTGAGAGGGGCCATGTGCCAAATGTCATTCCAAGTGAGACTTCTTTGGAGTGCATTCTCCCACGTTGTCCATTGCCCTTGCTGGCTCTGCTGGACTGCTTTTTGGAGTCTTTTTTGGTCTTCTTCTTTTCTCATCTCCTGAATCATCATGTCTCTTTTGGCTTTTCCTTTGGCCTTTGACCACCATTCAGTTTTGGTCACCCCCAGTCCTTGTCTGTTGGTCTGTGTGTGTCCTGTTATTTCTCTGATCTTGAGACTTTCTTTTGCAGACTCCATCGCCTCTTGAACTTTCCATTTTCTGCCTGTCTTCAGCTGGGGCTTAATTGCTTCTACCACCTTGTCTCCTGAGTCCTCCAGCATGCTTTGAAGTCTGATCTTCCCTGCTTTGTATTCCTCCAGGATGGATTTCAGTGGTAGTTTCAGCTTTGCTTGGCGACAGTACAGCGCTATGTCAGTCAGACAGGGTGGGACACCAAGTCATTTCCTTGTGAACTTGTTGATTTTGGCTTCCATTGCCTCCACTATGCTGGTGCAGATGTCGTATATCATCAGAGGCCATAGGAGCTTTGGTATCAGCATGAACTGCAGACACCAGACCTTGTATTTGCCAGGGAGCCAACACTGGTCAATGGTCTCCAAGCCTTCCTCCGCCATCTGCTTGGTTTCTTTTGCTCTTCGTGTGTCTTTCAGCGTATCATCATACCATCTTCCAAGGCTCTTGACTGGTTCTTCTGTGACTGTTGGAATGGCCTGGTTGGCAACACTGAAGACCACAGATCCGGCCACTTTTCCTTTCCTCAGTGAGAGACTCCGTGATTTCTTTGGCTTGAACTTCATTCTGGATGAGGCAACTATGTCGTCCAGCCTCTCCAGCACATGACGTGTCTCGTCTTCTCTGGATGAAATCACTGTAGTGTCATCCATGAAGGCCTTGAGAGGAGGCATCTTGTATCCATCGCCAAGGTCTGTTTGTCTCGCGTTGTTTGTTGCTGCTTTCAAGATGAGTTCCATTGCCAGCACGAACAGTATTGGGGAAATTGCACAGCCCATTGCAATACCCACTTCCAAGTTGATCCAGTCTGTTGTGTACTCCTTGGTGGAGAACCGCATTGAGAAGCCATTGAAGTACTTCTTGAGCATGTCGCGGATGTTCTTTGGCACATGGTACATCTCAAGAGCCAACTGTATCATCTCATGGGGCACAGATCCATATGCGTTTGCCAGATCAAGCCACACTACGTCCAGGTCTCTCTTTTCTGTTTTTGCTTTTTGGATTGCGTCCCAGATCATTGTGGCGTGTTCTACACAGCCAGCCACGCCTGGGATGCCACCTTTCTGGACTGACACATCCAAGTACTTGTTTTCCATCAGGTACTTGGTCAGCCTTGCTGCCATGACAGAGAAGAAGATTTTCCCTTCGACGTTCAGTAGTGATATTGGCCTGAACTGGCTGATGTCACTTGAGTTTTGCTCTTTGGGGATGTACACACCATCTGCCGTCATCCACTGGCCGCTGATCTTCTGGTTTCTCCAAGCCGATCGCAGCAGCCTGTGGAGCCACTCCAGCACCTTGGGACATTTCTTGTAAAGCTGGTAAGGTATTCCGTTTGGCCCTGGTGATGATTTGGCTCTGGCTTTGTCGACCACCTTCTTGATTTCCGCCAACGTTGGAGGCTTGCCATTGAACTGTTCCTCAGGGTTGGTTGGCCACACCAGACCTTGAATGTCGAGTGGTGCTTTGCTCTGTGGGTCAGAGTATGTTTTCCTCAGATGCTGCTCAAGAACTCCTTTGTCCACACTTAGGGTCCCAGATTTTGGCTGCTCAAACAGTGTTCTGGCAAACTGGAAGGGGTCTCTGAAGAAGCGCTCTTGTGTCTTCTTCTTTTTGCTCTTCCTCTTCCTCGCAGATTCCGCTTTGCTGAGGGCGCTGTGTTTTTCTTTCAGGTCTTTCCACAGTTTTTCCAAGCCTTGTTTTTCAGCTGGCAATGCGGTCTTCATTTGCATCTTGAGGTTTTTCTTTTGGACCCTGATCTTGTCCATCTTTTCTTGACGTCTGGATTTCTTTGGAGGTGTTTTCTCTTTGGGTAGTTTTGCTCCATAGGCGTCTCTACATGTGGCATACACAATGTCCCCATATGTGGCTAGTTTGTGTTCCAGGGTGCTTTTCCCTATCAGTGCATCGAGTCTTTGGACGATTTTTGCATCCAGTTTCTCCCAATCTTCAGTTTCGTTTGCTCGTGGCAGGTTGAGTTTCAGGCGCCTGGCATCGAGGGCCTGTGCAAATTCCTCATCCGAACCAACAGCGTGGATGTCCTTGGCACTGTGGTTTAAATCCTGGCCTTGGTCTTCCGACGTCTTATCTGCTGATGCAGTGCGCTGCTGCTCATTCAGATGAGTCTTCACACATCCCATCTTTGTTCTGTGGATCTTCATGCCACGGGTGGTAGCGAAACGCTTTCCACAGACACATGGATATTCCATTTGGTCCATGTTCATAGTCCGTTTGGGATTTGCAGTCATGATTGGTTGAGCACCGATGGATTCATCATTCTCTCCCCTTTCGGTGAATCCTGGGAGCATCTTTTCCTTTTATTCTTAGTAGCCACATGTTTAAGGCAAAGTGGGGAGCCAGCCCACAGAGCCCTTGGTTCTGGTCTTTCCCAGTGTCCTCCGGTCTTTCCGGACGTCCTCCGGCCTATTCCCGGAAGTCAATGGTTTACCCATGCATCAGTAGAAAGAAACTCGTGGAGAGCGTGGCAGCAGAGAGTCCTCAGAAGAGAAGCCCCCTTCAAGCAAGTGTTTCGGCCCTTATCTCCTGACACTCTAGGGGGGTTGGGCCACACCCGGTTCATGACTCCGGATGTCCCTCTGCTGCCCTTTTTTTTTTTTTTTTTTCCCCATCTTGGGACGAGCCATGGCTGGGATTCGAACCCATGACCCTCTGGACATGCTCATTTTCCACTTAATGACTCGCGCTTTAACCACTGAGCCACAGGGACACCTGATATTTGTAGGGAAATTAAGCCTTATGAAGTTCACTTTTGTTCCTCCTTGACCAGATCCAGCTTGAACACCTCTCCGCCGCTTCTGCCATTGCTTTCAGGGCTCTGGTTTTTTCCTTCCCTGCAACTGAGAGCTGTTTCATGAGGCTGTATGCAGACGTTCCTACAAACCCCCTAGCTCCAATTTCTGCAGTGAGGACTTTGACCTGATAGCCTTCTCTCCTCAGGCTGTTTGCCAGATCAGCATACTTTTCAGTCTTGTAGATTTGAGCTGCCTCCATTCTGTTCTCATATGGCACCGTGAGCTCGATCATGATCAGCTGCTTGGTTGACTTAGAGTGGACTACTATGTCTGGTCTCATGCCACTCTTGCTGATGATCTCTGGGTGACTCTTCCATTCTGGGAGGTCTGCAGTGCACTCCCAGTCATCTGCCCCGTCCAGCAGACTCTGCCTGCATGTTTCGAGTGGCACTGTTGTTCTTGGCCATGATTTGCTGCCTCCTGCCGTGAAGAATGTTGCGGGTGCTTTTGGAGTCCTGATTTTCCCTTTTGTGGTGTTGGTACTAGCCCAGACTACTTGTACAATTTCTTTGAGCACTTGGTTGTGCCTCCATGTGTACCTTCCTTGAGCCAGGGCTACTTTACATGAGCTTAGGACATGCTCCATGTGTGTGTGTGTGTGTGTGTGTGTGTGTGTGTGTGTGTGTGTGTGTGTGTATCCACGCACGCACACACGCGCTCATGCACACACACACACACACACACACACACACACACACACACACACACACACACACACACACGCGCGCGCGCGCGCACGCACACGCACACATATGGACATGGAAAAAAAAAACAAAACAAGAAATGACATTTATAAGAAAAAATCAGAAAAAGGCACTCTACCTATTACATGCAGTCTGTTATCCCCCTCGAGTATCTACTCTCCCTCTTGCCCCTCCCCCCCCCCCTCTCTCTCTCTCTCTCTCTCTCTCTCTCTCTCTCATAAAGTGTTGTCCTCCCTTGAGTCCTGTCCTTACTTTCATCCTCCGTTTACAAAGACAACTCTTCAACACATCAAAGAAATTAACCTATACCCAGAATATTTCTACTCACATACACACACACACACGCGCGCGCGCGCGCGCGCCCACATACATACGCACGCACCTCTCTCTCTCTCTCTCTCTCTCTCTCTCTCTCTCTCCACACACACACACACACACACCACACACACACACACACACACACCACACACACGTGCACTTTGAGCCCATATACACTGGCAGGCAGAAAATCAATGCTGTGTAGCCACATGTTTATGCAATACACGGGAGTGTAAGAGAATGGAACAGGCTGACATAATATTCGTAAGATTCCAGCAGCTTATGGACGCATGTGGCATGGGAAGCGAGGACACGGGGGAGAGAGGGCGTGGGACGAGGTAAGAAAAAGCCTTGCTGTACGTGCAATTTAGATGCCGAACCATATTGATATTGTATATACCTAGAATAGAATTGTAACATTTTAAACCTTCACGAATTGGGGGAAAAAATGTTAACACGGTTTGAAAGGGAGGCGGTGGGGGGGGGGGGGTGTAAAAATATCTTCCGAGTGGATGAGATTTGAGAAGACAAACAGCCACAGTGACTGAACACACTAGACATAGCAGAAGGTTAAGAGACTTTATCTTATCATGAAAAGACTAAAAGTGGGTTCTTGTACTAGTACAGTCAAATGAAAAATGAGAACTATCAAGAATCTCACCACATGCACAAGCAGGTGCCGGTTTTAAATATCTGCCTAACCATCCATTAACCGTCAGCCTATGTATAAGGTTAGGGTTTGGGATAGTTCCTGGGGGATCACAACGTTTTCGTTTTGGATTCGTCATGTCCCATCGGTGCTTCCGAGCTGAATCTTCGAGGTATTGTTTCTGTCTCATACTTCAGATTGAACTTGTGAGAATTTAAATAGTTTGAGATGAAGAACAGGCGCTTCACACTTCAAAACATCACACGCACTTTGTGCAGCTTCCTTCGCATAAAAGTCATTGCCACTTAAAGTGGATTACCTTGGAACCCTTAACAACGGTATATTGGTACCCCACGTTATCAACTGAAAAAATCAGAAATAAGATCTCATAAACCATGTCTGAATGACTAGATTTCGATTGATAATGTAGAGCTGTAAGCACTGATTTTGAATCCGATAATACAACCATTTTTTCTATGTAAAACAGGAACGTCGAGAATGAAATCTATTGCTTTCAAAATCGCAAATAATTCTGCTGTAAACATAGAGCATCATTTTGAAATATGGAATTTCTTTCTGTTAAGCGTTGGCATTACCAAAAAAAAAGACCCAACATCGGAAGTATCCAAAACAGAACCATCCGTGAAAATGTGTAGATAGGAATCGTATTTCTTATCTATCAAGTCTTCGGCATAGGATGACAGCAGCAGATCGTTTTTATCGTTTTCATTAAGATCTTGGTAAGCGTAGTGGATCTCAGCCTGTTCTGACAACCAAGAAGGATGTACACAACCCGGGAGAGCGGCGATACCCTCAAGAGGTTTGTTACGAATCTCTCTTGAAACATAGGTACTTCCATCCAGTTCAGTCATGACTGAATTTGGGATGGTTCTAGTTCTCACAGTGAACAGCAAATGCAGGACATTGAGAAAGTTCTCCGCGATCTTTCGAGACAGCCCACTATCCCACTCCAGTGGATCCTTTCTCACAGTGGGATTACAGGAAACGAAGAGACCAGTTCAATTTCTGACGCTGGTGGCAGAAAGGAGAGTCTCAGATAACAAGAACCTACCGGTCCCAGTGGATACGACGGGTGCAGCCAATAAAGCTGACTCCAACCACTAGATTCAAAGGCATTAGGAGAGAATTCTACTCAGAGGACTATGAATCACCTCAACTGACCCAAGATTGCCCACAGTGAGAATTGTCTATGCAGCACTGGAGTCAGACCTCAGACATAATTATATACTCTTAAGAATTGTCCCACCCACGTGACCTGGTGACGCCAAACTCGACCACAGGGCGCAGATAGAGAGGAGCAGGTTTGGGGTGGTAGTCACGACCTGGAGAGGATTGTCAACATCGTCATGATGCCTGACTGTAGATCTGATGCACCCAGGTACATTGATCACAGAAGAAGGAGGAGGAGGAGGAGGAGGAGAAGGAGGAGGAGGAGGAGGAGGAGGAGGAGGAGGAGGGTCACACAAAGTGCGTCGTTGAAAATTTAAAGGCAATACTACGTATTAATCAAGATAGTTTTTCATGTACAACTAAGCATATTCATAGTACCTCCCTCAATTTCATGAACGTAGATGAACACAGCAAAGATGTCCTCCATGAGCTACAATTACCAAACTGTCGTTTACTATAAAATTTATGACACTGGGCAATATATTCTGGGTGGTTAAACACAAAAATGAAATTAATCACCGATTTCATTCATACTGTTGTCACTCCATATTTTCTCTCCACATTCCAAATCATTGTCTTTTTGCATTTCATGCTTTAAATACAATTAATTTTCTTGGACCCAGTGTTATACTCACTGGGTGAAACTTTTCTCTGCAAAGATCAGATTTCTAATGTTTGTAGACAGAATCTGCATTTTCCTTTCGAGCGACTCCAGCCAAGCCTTGATAAACCAGCCTGTCAAACGTTTTGTTACATTATGACACAGCCAAGCCTTGATAAACCAGCCTGTCAAACGTTTTGTTACATTATGACACAGCCAAGCCTTGATAAACCAGCCTGTCAAACGTTTTGTTACATTATGACACAGCCAAGCCTTGATAAACCAGTGTGTCAAACGTTTTGTTACATTATGACACAGCCAAGCCTTGATAAACCAGTGTGTCAAACGTTTTGTTACATTATGACACAGCCAAGCCTTGATAAACCAGTGTGTCAAACGTTTTGTTACATTATGACACAGCCAAGCCTTGATAAACCAGCCTGTCAAACGTTTTGTTACATTATGACACAGCCAAGCCTTGATAAACCAGTGTGCCAAACGTTTTGTTACATTATGACACAGCCAAGCCTTGATAAACCAGTGTGTCAAACGTTTTGTTACATTATGACACAAAGAAGTTGAGCTTACGAAACCCTGTGAATTAAAAACTCATTCTTACAACCGTTGTCTGTTAAAACTTCCGAAACGTAACTACGCCAGTGTGATCTATCAGTTATCATAAAGTGTGTGAATCAAAACCTCATTCTTACAACCGTTGTCTGATAAAACTTCCGAAACGTAACTACGCCAGTGTGATCTATCAGTTATCATAAAGTGAGTGCATTACTTCGTATAGTTGACAGAGGAATTTGACATATTTCTAATTAATTCAGTCGACCAAAAATTTGTCATTCTTGCCATAATATTTGCAGCTAATGGAAACTCCCTGCCTCACCATAAATAAATGCATCCATACTACTTTAATTGAACGGGAAAAAAAGAATTTGATATGTTTTAGGGTGTAATTTTTTACTCTTAACACGATGCGTTTGAATCCCAAAATTTCATAATTATACCACTGTATTCAAAAAGTGCATCAAATAAATTTAGAGGTGTTGAAAATGGGACACATGGCTTTTGGCCTTTAGCACAACACGCTTTTCTGGCTTTGTTGAAATAACCGTCCTGGTTGATGGCTTAATGTCTCCAGTGCGTGACAGACATCATTTCAACATCATTCAGACATTTTGTCGTCATAGTCAGTATTGGCAAGTCCAAAGCCATGTGTCAACCCTAACCATCACAGGTGGCTAGCGCTCCACCTCCATACCTGTTGTCATTAATACTATAGAGGTCAGCACCATGGACAAGGTCTGCTGTCCTGGCAGCACTGTGAGCTGCAACAGATACCTGGACGCAGATGCTACATCACGAACTGCAAAGGCCAGCCCTCCCTTCTGCAGACTGACAAAGACGCTGTGGACAAATCATGGCACCAAACTCTCAAACAATATTGGCAAGTACAGAACAACGATCCCGAGTGCTCTGCTGTATTGGTTTTAAAGCTGGATAACCACCCAACGGCTTACTGAACAGCTGGGACGTGCCCAGCAATGCTTCCTGTGCACGTTGTTCGACATCAGGTAGCAAGACAAAGTGTTCAAACTTTAAGAGCTGGGAAATTGTGGACATCCCAGCATTAAATCCGAATTCACCAATTGGTGTTGACAAGCCGTCGGTACTTTTAGTCCAATAGTTGACTTATCTTCTGGAAGTTGCTTGCTAGTAACTTCGTTTTTTTCTTTTCTCATGTCATTTCCTCCCACTCTGCCCAATTTTGCTCTATTACTCCGAAGGAATCGACTATTATTTTTACCTAATTATTTTGCTATTGTTTCCTTGCTAATGATTTTTCCTATTATTTTTTTCTGCTGTCATGCACAAGTTTCCTGTGAGTGTTCTGGGAAAACCTTGATATGTCTTTTTTTGAGGGGGGGGGGGGGGTTCAGTTTATGATGTGCCAGTTTTTTTGTTGCAATCTTATAACTTTGTTTTCACAATTGTTCAGTCTACCTAGAGTGGTCTTTAGCTAACCAATTTGCTGTGTTTGTTCTCACTCGTAAGGCCTGCACATGTAAATGTTGTCACTCGCAAAACTTTTCCATCATTTTCATAAATCAACTTGGGAGTTCTGGTGACCGCGCACCACTCTCAGCACAGCTTGGGTTTACTTGCCTTGGGATGGCGATAGTCCAGCTGTCATGTCATAAATGATTTCCGTCGTTTCTCCATCTTCGTTTGATTTTGTTCTTTGTAACTCTTTACAGATGCTGTGTCAGGGGACAGAGACCTTCAAGGTGATCAGAGTTACCGTCCTTCGGGACGTTAGCAGCAGGAGAAAGCAGGGCCCCAATTCATTGCATTCTTTTTGTCCTGTATCATCGGCAACCAACTGTGTTCCTGAAAATTAGTCTCCCCTACTGTATGGGGATCCATTTACGGCAAATGACCTGCTTGCCTACTGGTCTGCTGAACCAAACGAAGAAACGTCTGACAGGGCCAGGGAATTTTGTTTGCTCTAATAGACATTTCTTGTTGCTCTTTTTAGGTATTTTTTGAGTCTGTGAGGACCTAGGCTAATGTCTGGAATTGAAACATGTATGAATGGTCAGGTGAAACGACAGTAGACAGCTTTTGTTTTAAAAATCATATAGAAATGTATTCATTAATTAAACAGGGGAAAATTCTTATGTTTGTCTGGTCGCGAGTCCATGTTTCGTGAGCGAGAGTTTGACACTGCTACATGGCGACTGGTCTCTAGCAAAAGACCTGGTTGCCTTCTCGTTTGACACTGCTACATGGCGACTGGTCTCTAGCAACAGACCTGGTTGCCTTCTCGTTTGACACTGCTACATGGCGACTGGTCTCTAGCAACAGACCTGGTTGCCTTCTCGTTTGACACTGAACCAACAGGAGAACCTGTTATCAATGAGTTCTTCACATGTAGAACGCTCTCTCTCCTCCCTCCATCCACCCCTCAATCCAGCTAGAGAACAAGTTATTCACATTGTCTGTCTCTTACTAGGTAGACTAAGCTTGAACCGAGAGAGAGAGTTGGGGAGAGAGAGAGAGGAGAGAGAGAGAGAGAGAGAGAGAGAGAGTAGAATAAGCTTGAACACAGAGAGAGAGAGAGAGAGAGAGACAGACAGACAGACAGAACAGACAGACAGAGACAGAGACAGAGACAGAATGTAATCGTCGCAACAATCTTTGGCCCCTTGGCAGAAGTCATCACAGTGAGAGATTGTGTTGTAGTTTTCACCACATCTCCCTGTGCAAGTGGACCCGTCTACTGTCATTATCATTTTTGTCACTATTAACATATTGAAGCTGTAATAACTAGAATAATCATCTTTCTTTTCGATATCATCGTCATAGTTATTCTTATAAGGTATCATCGTCATCGTCAAAATTATACACGTTTGTCTTCTTAGTAAGTTCACTCATCCTTGTTTTCGTCACTTCCATCCTCACCAACGTTATGAATTGTTGCTAACCTTGTTTTCATGACCAGCATTAAGCGGCGCTTTTATTATTGTTGTTACGCTTTCTTACAGATTGAAACGTAATCATCGGGTTTGTCTGAAAACGTTCTTGGTGGAAAGATGTTTTCAACCAAACCTACCAGTTGGGGAATAATAAATACGTAAAGAGAAAAGAAAAGCTATTAATAAGTAAATGTAAACAATGGATGTGATTAATAAGGGAAAAAAAAAAGAAATAAACGACACTATGTAACGACAAGCATTTTATGAAAACACGTAATTGGTTTGAAAAAATACAAATCGTTTTTCGAGATTAATATTTTTGTAAAGATTTCACTTAGTATCCCCAACTGTAGGTAGGCATGTGCTAGAGGCAGAATACTACAAATGCGTGAGTATGTTCATGTATCGTGTTTGTGTAGAATTAAAAGAAAATATCAATTCAAACTTACATGTTTCAAAGCTAACATTAAGACTTGGGCTTTCTGTTTCAGAAAACCTCAACGTCCAACCCTTGGTGACAAGTTCCTTCCTCCTGGAAACTTAATATCCGATGGGAGAATTTGTTACTAAAAATACTTTTCCCAAGGCAATTTCTGTTTTATATTAGAAAGCAGAAACGATGTGAAATGTAGCAGTTGAATGAAGAACAAGAAGTGTAATATCTGTATGTGGTTTGTGTTTAAAAGAAAGGAAAACGAGTTGCCTCTATGGCTTTATGCAGCTACTAATCTAGTGAATTAAACGTTTTGAGTATGTGTACAAACAAACAAAAAAGCTATCTGTGTATGTATTGCTGTGTTGCTAATTTTGGTAAAGGGAGCTAAAAAAAAAGTGAATTCTTGTTCCCCCAGCTCTCCTTTGGATGAATGGAGTAGTTGCGCGCGTATGGAGTGAGCACGCCGTGTGTGCGATTGAGTGTCGCAATTGCGGTGTGTGACAATGACTCAGAATATTTGATGGTTCATTCCTGGATAAGCCACAGTGACAGAATTGCTTCTAAGACTGACAAGAAAAGACATTTCCAAGCAGTGGTCCAAAGATAAAGAACAGATTCCAGCAGTTTGAAACAAACACTCACTGATGATTATGTAATGATTTACGTTGATCCTGACAAGCATGCTAATGTGATGATTTACGTTGATCCTGACAAGCGTGCTAATGTGATGATTTACGTTGATCCTGACAAACCTGCTAAAGTTGTGGTAGATGCTAGTCTGGTTGCACTAGGTGCCATCTGGACGCAGAGTAGAGGAACTCATCTGCTATACAAGACGTGCTCTCACAAACACAAAGCAAAAATACTTTCAGACTGACAGAGAGATGCTTGAAGTTAGCTTTTATCTAGAACATAGCCATTTGTATATCTAGGGTTCATTCACAATCACCACTAACCACAAGCCTCATGTTGGTCTCGTTTTCAGTAAAAGACCTGCGACTATATGCATCAAAATATAACGCTTACACTGAAATGTAGTCTTGGACCGGACGATTTGATTTCAGCTGTCTACGTCAGCCGTCAGCCATCAATCAGACCCCTCCATTATTAGAACGCTGGAGAAGCACACATCCAATCATGTGGCATGTAATGGTATTCCCAATGTCATAACACCAGAAGAAGTGGAGAGAGCGACACAGAAAGATATCAGGCTGCAGAAAGTGATCTGTGACATACATAGTGGACGCTGATCAGGGGAAAATGTCAGCAACTTTGCTCATTGGAAGAAATACTCCCTGTGCTTGATGGTTTAATCTTGAAAGGCTTCCTTGACATGGCATATTGGGCTCAACAAGGGATTGTGAAGATCAAAAAATATGTATACACTAGAAAGAGTGCTTCCCTAGGAATCACAATCTTGTGAAAAGTTCAGTCAACAATCATATTCCATGTCAGGCGTTCTATCCATGTCCCACTCAATGTGAACTCGTTGTTCCTACTGCAGACCCCCTGAACCTTGGCACAGTGCCACAACAGACTTTACAGGTCCGTTAACAACGGGTGATCATGTGGTGATAGTTATTGATAAATACAACCGATATCCAGAGGTTAAAATCCTTCTTACAACATATTCCAAGCGTGTACTTTGTAAACTGACCACAGTTTTTGCTCACCAAAGCATTTCCAAATTTGTGAAACCCATAGCGGATCTTCATTCCCTAGACATGAGTGTACTGATTTCGACCTCTCTTTTGGTTTTGACCATCGCAAAATCACGCCTTTACGTCCAGAAGCCAATGGAGAAATAGAACACTTCACGACAACAAACATTATGGTTCACCTGCAGCTGCGAATGTCTGCTGGAAGTCAGACCTTCCAGCTTTCTTCGCCAATACAGGGGTAGTTCCTACTCATTCACAAACGTATCTGTGACGTCAACGTAAAGTGTGACGTCAACGCAAAATTACATAAGAACATGATGGAAAACAAAACTGAGGAGAGCAAACGAAAAACAAAATGGTGAGGCCCCTGAGTTCGCCCTGGAACTGATTACCACCGGGTGTGGGGGTACAGCCCGTGCCTCAGCCACTGTCTCCATCAAGACGACGTGGAGAGGCTGACTGCCAGGTCAGTAGTCGAATTATGTAGCAAAGGGCCGCAGGATTCTCCGTCAAGACGATGTGGAGACGCTGACCCCCAGCTCGGTAGTCCGACATGATCTTTTATGTGGATGTAGCCTGTGAGACTTTGAACTGTATTCGTAGGCGACTCTGCTTGCCATGTGAAGACTGTGACTTGAGGATACTCCGTCAAGACGACGTGGAGAGGCTGACCGCCAGATCGGTAGTCAGACGTGATCTTCTGTGTGGATGTACCCTGTGGGACTTCGAACTATATCGGTGAGCGGCTCTGCTTGTTGTGTGAAGACTGTGACCTGGGCTTGTTGCAGCCAGCTGTGTGGTTTATATCTGTTGGAACAGTACTGACGGTGCTAGTGAGAAATATTCAATGTGTCAGTTTTGAGAGCGATGGTTGAAGCTCCCTGTGTTTGTTGAATGTCCTTGCTGGTGGTGGCGTGTATTGATTTTGTACCAATTTACTTTGATATGTGTGTATGGTTTGATGGCTCAAGCAGGATATAACAGAAATAAACTTAACTTGTGTGTTGCCTGGCTGTCCATGTCTGTGTGGTGTGGGTGTGTGTTGGGAAAAATCGTTACACGCATCCACACTTTTCAAACTGAGAGTCAGACAGTCATACACATAGCACCACACCATCCGTAACAGTATCCCTTATTTAAGCCCTTCATGAACGAAAAATGAACGTTGGACTTCCGAGCCTACCTCTTCGGGTTGAAAACCAGACTATATAGGGTGGGTGAGGTTATTTCCACGTAACTTGAGAAATGTTTGTGTGCATGTTTTTCGACAGGTTTAGATTACATTGATATAAGGGTGTGGGTTTATAGTTGGTTGTTAATTTCAACGAGTGTTGACTTAGGAACAGGTACTGTCTTTGCCTTCTTGAAAGACATTGGAAAGGCATATTTCTATAAGCAAAAGAAGCCAGAGAGAGAGAGAGAGAGAGAGAGAGAGAGAGAGAGAGAGAGAGAAAGAGAGAGAGAGAGACAGACAGACAGACAGACAGGCAGGCAGAGACAGAGAGACAGGGAGAGGCAGATGAGGTAGGGGAGGAGAGAGCTTACTGCAAATTTTATCAGTGCTGCAGACCGTCCCAGGAATGCAGAAATCCTTCCATCGTCCTTGGCAACTTCCACCCACAGTGATACCTGTGCACAGATAAATCACAGTGTACAGTATTGTTCCCTGACACGCCTTCTGTTGACACTTTCAAGGAAATTATCACATAAAAGTAAGTGTATCATTATTTGTACAAGACATAGTCAGTATACTACAATGCACGAATTGGTTTTCTTAAGGCCTTTGGTCTTGAAACGTTATCTATTATGGTTAGTTTCAAAGTGAGGTGACCACAGGTGGAAACTGCAACAGATTTTGCAAAGAATTATAAGTAATCTGAGAACCAACAGGGGCAAACAAGTCAAAAGACAAAACACGACCCGTTTTGACCTTTTAGGTCTTCTACAGGCAAGATAAACAACATTCAGGACAATGAACACAAAAAACGAGCCATCACCTATCTTCTTAAATTCGGCACAAGATGGGCGTTGATTCATCTTGTGCTGAATTTGGTAACATGAGAGATTGCTTATTCTTCGTCTTCATTGTCCTGAATATTGTCTTACTGAAGAAGACCTAAGAGGTCAAGTGCATCGTGTTTTGTCTAGTAC
>CM065747.1:40093792-40113792 GCA_033310375.1 Conus canariensis | reverse complement strand
AAGAAAACACAACAACAACAACAACAACAACAACAAAACAACAACAGCAACAACAACCAAACTATACAAACTTCATATTACTATATTCATTTCGCATATACTTCACTGCGCACATTCATCCCTTCAGTCATACCCTTTTTAGTTAACATCCATCCAACACACCCAAACACAATGTCTTTGAATGTTTTATCACCACCCAAAAAAAAACTCAACATAAAAGAAAAACAGACCACACGACGACGACATTGACAGTCTCACGACGGCGACGGTGACCAGACGCATCTGCCTGCCGAAGACGAGGATGACATAGATGACAGTGACACACAGGGCTTCCACAACATCAGTGGAATTCACAGCCACCGCCAACACAACGACAACAGCGACGACTGCCACCAAACACATTGACAACTCACACCCACGGCGGCGACGACACACCTCATTGGCGGCGATCACAGGGTGAGGAGTCGGCGATACGGGGGATCAGAAGCGGCGACGACAACAGCAACGACGCCAACAGCAACGGCGATAACAGCAACGGTGACACAGCAACGGCGACAGCAGCAACGGCGACAGCAACAACAGCGACACCAGCAACGGTGACACCAGCAACGGCGACAGCTGCAACGGCGACAGCAACAACAGCGACACCAGCAACGGTGACACCAGCAACGGCGACAGCTGCAACGGCGACAGCAACAACAGCGACACCAGCAACGGAGACACCAGCAACGGCGACAGCTGCAACGGCGACACCAGCAACAGCGACACCAGCAACGGCACCAGCAGCCACGGCGATAACAGCAACGGCGACACAGCAACAGCGACACAGCCACGGTGACAGCAGCAACGGCGCTAGGAGCAACGGCAATGTTAATGACCAGGCTGTGAAGACCCGGCCGGATGGGGATAAAGGGAAAAGGGATATAGCATCGGAAAGGGGGAGGACTGGGACGACAGTCCTGACCACAGCAGGATGGGGACTGCAGGTGGGGTAAACGCCATGAGTGCCGGTCAGTCAGGGACAGGAATACCGGCCACTGGCTGTCCACAGCTCCCCGACAAAAAAACGACCCTGCACCACCTGGTGTCCCCGGCCACAGGATGGTGGGAATGCACCCTCACCTGCTACAACAAGCAACGACGACAACTGCGGCTGGCCACCCCAGCACCTGAACCTCAGGGTCACAGCACACTGAGACACAGACAACTGCTCGACCAACAGCAAAAACGCTCACGAGGGCCGGCTCACCATTTTGACCGAAGTCAGGCCCACAGCACAAACGCTGGCACAAGAATGAGAGCACAACTGCTCTTCACCAAGGATTTTGACCGAAGTTCTAGCCACCCGGCCCCACCAAACTTTAATGCTTGATGACTCAACACTCACTCCTTGCTGAGTTTTGAACTCCATACAGACCGCACCTGAAACGGGACTCCACACAGACCACACGAAAAACACAGGAGACGAAGGCTAACCCCCATCTCTCCTCACACCTATCCTTTCCCTGCCTGTGCATGGTAACACACACACACACACACACACACACACACACACACACACACACACACACACACGCACACACAATATACGAAGGGAACATACAGGTATCCAACACCCCCACCATCCTTCCTGAACCAAACAACTTCCATATATGGCCCGGTAAGCCTACGCACCCATCATGGAATGATGCTACGGATCCATACAGAGCCGTCGGCGCGTCTGTACGATTTCCACGCTAATCAGATCGATGACAAGGAAAAACGGTACTTTTCCCGATTACTACATCAACACCTTTGCACAGGTAAAAACAAAACTGACTGAGAAAGAAATGTCCGAGTAACAACTGGTTCCAAAAAAAAGCAAAACCTCTCACCTCCAACCACAAAAAAATGAATAAGAATTCCGACTCGTACTGGCTCCCCTGTCAACATATAAATACAAACTTTTCCAGTGCATACCTACAGGATGGTGATCGTGAAAGAGAAAGAAGAAAAATAAAGGTAGGACCGTCGCTCCACGCCAGTGAAGTTGGGACAACCTGGACCTCTGCAAACTGGACTCCAAGAAGAAAAATAAAGGCAGGACCGTCGCCCCAAGCCAATGAAGACGGGACAACCTGGACCTCTGCAAACTGGACCCTAACAAAGACGACTCAAAGAGCAGAAATGCTTGCTGACAGTTTCCAGTGGCGGAGACCATGCTCTCTGATCAACGAACAACTCATTAGTGAACAGCAAATCGCCTACACACACCCTCTGCTAGCACCAGAACGGTATACGGTTGTTGTCAACGCTTGGAAATACAAACTTGTATCGTATTTTCCACGTGCCAAGCAACACGCCACACTGAGGAAAGGTTGGGGGATGGAAGGGGAACGTAAACAATCATGGACAGGTCGCTTGACCTCTCCCCTGGTTAAACCACTCAGACAGGGGGAAGGGAGGTGTCCGTCCATGACAGAGAGAGAGGGGAGAGAGAGAGAGAGAGAGAGACAGAGATGGAGGAAGAGAGAGGGAGGGAGAGAGACAGAGACAGACAAAGACAGAGAGAGAGGAAGGAACGGAGAGAGAGAGAGAGAGAGAGAGAGAGAGAGAGAGAGAGAGAGAGAGAGAGAGATGGATGAACGGAATGACAAAACTTACTGCAAATGTTCTCATAGGTGCAGATCGCCCCAAGAACGCAGAAAGTCGAGTCTAGTGCTGAGCACCCTCCACCCAACTTGTTTTCTGTGCACAGATACATCACAGTGTGCAGCACTGACACCTGACACGCCTTCTGTTGTCACATTCAAGAAAATGAAAAGAAAAGTATCATATAGAAGTAAAGGTGTCATTATCTATACAAGACATGTAGCCAGTATACTGGTTTAGCCAGGGCCTTTGGTCTCTCAACATTATCAACTATGACTCACTGAAAAGTACTGATTTGTGTTACAGATTGAAACGTAATCATCGGGTTTGTCTGAAAACGTTCTTGGTGGAAAGATGTTTTCAACCAAACCTACCAGTTGGGGAATAATAAATACGTAAAGAGAAAAGAAAAACTATTAATAAGTAAATGTAAACAATTGATGTGATTAATAAGGAAAAAAAAAAAGAAATAAACGACACTATGTAACAAGCATTTTATGAAAACACGTAATTGGTTTGAAAAAATACAAATCGATTTTCGAGATTAATATTTTTGTAAAGATTTCACTTGGTATCCCCGACTGTAGGCAGGCATGTGCTGGAGGCACAATATTACAAATGCATGAGTATATTTATGTATCGTGTTTGTGTAGAATTAAAAGGAAATATCAATTCAAACTTACATGTTTCAAAGCTAACGTTAGGACTTGGGCTTTCTGTTCCAGAAAACCTCAACGTCCAACCCTTGGTGACAAGTTCCTTCCTCCTGGAAACTTAATATCCGTTGGGAGAATTTTTTACAAAAAAAAACGTTTCCCAAGGCAACTTCTTTTTTATATTTGAAAGGAGATACGATGAGAAATGTAGTAGTTGAATGAAGAACAAGACGTGTATAAAAGAAAGGAAAATGAGCTGCCTCTATGGCGTTATGCAGCTACTAATCTAGTGAATGAAACGTCTTGAGTATGCGTACAAAAAAATTTTAAAAGCTATTTTGTGTATGTATTGCTGTGTTGCCAATTTTGGTAAATGGAGCTAAAAAAAATGAATTCTTGTTCCCCCAGCTCTCCTTTGGATGAATGGAGTAGTTGCGCGTGTATGGAGTAAGCATGCCGTGTGTGCGATTGAGTGTTGCAATTGCGGTGTGTGACAATGACTCAGTATATTTGATGGTTCATTCCAGGATACGCCACAGTGCCAGGATTGCTTCAAAGACTGAGAAGAAAAGACATTTCTAAGCAGTGGTCCAAAGATAAAGAACAGATTCCAGCAGTTTGAAACAAACACTCACTGATGATTATGTAATGATTTACTTTGATCCTGACAAACGTGCTAAAGTGATTATTTTCGTTCATCCTGACAAACGTGCTAATGTGATGATTTACGTTGATGCTGACAAACGTGCTAAAGTGATTATTTTCGTTCATCCTGACAAACGTGCTAATGTGATGATTTACGTTGATGCTGACAAGCATGCTAATGTGATGATTTACGTTGATTCTGACAAACGTGCTAATGTGATGATTTACGTTGATGCTGACAAGCGTGCTAATGTGATGATTTACGTTGATCCTGACAAACGTGCTAAAGTTGCGGTAGATGCTAGTCTGGTTGCACTAGGTGCCATTTGGACTCAGAGTAGAGGAACTCATCTGCTATACAAGACGTGCTCTCACAAACACAAAACAAAAATACTTCCAGACTGACAGAGAGATGCTTGAAGTTAGTTTTTGTCTAGAACATAGCCATTTGTATCTCTAGATTTTATTCACAATCACCACTAACCACAAGCCTCAACTTGGTCTCGTCTTCAGTAACAGACCTGCGGACTACATGCATCAAAATACGGCGCTTACACTGAAATCTAGTTCTGGACGGAATTTGATATCAGCTGTCTACGTCAGCCGTCAGCCATCAATCAGACCCCTCCATGAGAATGCCGAAGAAGCATACATCAATCATGTGGCATGTAATGGTATTCCCAATGTCATAACACCAGAAGAAGTGGAGAGAGTGACACAGAAAGATTCCAGGCTGCAGAAAGTGATCTGTGACATACACAGTGGACGCTGATCAGGGGAAAATGTCAGCAACTTTGCTCATTGGAAGAAATACTCCCTGTGCTTGATGGTTTAATCTTGAAAGGTTTCCTTGACATGGCATATCAGGCTCAACAAGGGATTGTGAAGATAAAAAAAATATGTATACACTAGAAAGAGTGCTTCCCTGGGATTCACAATCTTGTGAAAAGTTCAGTCAACAATCATATTCCATGTCAGGCGTTCTATCCATGTCCCACTCAATGTGAACTCGTTGTTACTACTGCAGACCCCCTGAACCTTGGCACAGTGTCACAACAGACTTTACAGGTCCGTTAACAACGGGTGATTATGTGGTGGTAGTCATTGATGAATACAACCGATATCCAGAGGTTAAAATCCTTCTTACGACATATTCCAAGCGTGTACTTTGTAAACTGACCACAGTTTTTGCTCACCAAGGCATTCCCAAATTTGTGAAAACCATAGCGGATCTTCATACCCTGGACATGCGTGTACTGATTTCGGCCTATCTTTTGGTCTTGACCATCGCAAAATCACGCATTTACGTCCAGATGCCAACGGAGAAATAGAACACTTCACGACAACAAACATTATGGTTCACCTGTGGTTGCAAATGTCTGCTGGACGGAAACCTTCCAACTTTCTTCGCCAATACAGGGGCACTTCCCACTCATCCACAAACGTATCCCTTTTTAAGCCCTTAATGGATGAAAAATAAACGTTGGACTTCCGAGCCTGCCTCTTCGGTTTGAAAACCAGACTATATAAGGTGGGTGAGGTTATTTCCACGTAACTTGAGAAATGTTTGCGTGCATATTTTTCGACAGATTTAGATTAGACTGATATACGGGTATGGGTTAATAGTTGGTAAAAATTTCCATGAGTGTTGTTTTAGGAACAGGTACTGTCTTTGCTTTCTTGAATGACATTGGAAAGGCATGTCTCTATAAACAAAGACACAAGAGAGAGAGAGAGAGAGAGAGAGAGAGAGAGAGGAGAGAGAGAGAGAGACAGAGACAGCGACAGAGACAGCGACAGAGAGAGAGACACACACACACAGACACAGATAGAGACAGAGGAGGTAGGGAAGGAGAGCGCTCACTGCAAATTCGCTCAAGGTCGCAGACTGCCCCAGGAACGCAGAAATCCTGCACTTGTTCTGAGCACTTCCCACCCACCTTGATGCCTGTGCACAGAAACATCACAGTGTACAGTATTGTTCCCTGACACGCCTTCTGTTGACACATTCAAGGAAATCAGCACATAAAAATAAGGGTATCACTATGTGTACAAAACGTAGCCAGTATACTACAACGCACGAACTGGTTTTGTTAAGGCCTTTGGTCTTGTAACGTTATCAGTTATGGTGACTGCAGGTGGAAACTGAAACACATTTTCCGAAGAATTATTAGTAATCTGCCAAACAACAGGGGCAAACAAGTCAAAAGACAAAATGCGACCCGTTTTGACCTTTTAGGTCTTCTACAGGCAACATTCAGGACAATGAACACACACACAAAAAAACGAGCAAATATTTATCTTCTTAAATTCGGCGCAAACTGGGCGTTGATTCATCTTGTGCTGAATTTTGGAACACAAGTGATTGGTCATTCTTCGTTTTCATTGTCCGGAATATTGTTTATCTTGCATGAAGAAGGCCTAAGAGGTCGAAACGCGTCGTGCTTTGTCCTGTAGAGAAAGAGAGTGTGTGTGTGTGGTGTGTGTGGTGTGTGTGTGTGTGTGTGTGTGTTTGCGTATTTGTGTGTGTGTGTTTGTTTGCGTATTTGTGTGTGTGTGTGTGTGTGTGTGTGTGTGTGTGTGTGTGTGTGTGATCTTTGTGTGTGTGTGTGTGTGTGTGTGTGTGTGTGTGTGTGTGTGTGTGTGCGTGTGCGGGGGTGTGTGCATGTTTGTGTGTGTGTGTGTGTGTGTGTGTGTGTGTGTGTTTTGTGTGGATGCACAGAGAGAAAAATTAACACTGATAAGTAATGACATGTTTCTGTCTTGTGGTCACAGATTCCATTACCCATGCAGAATATTGAGCTACTGTAACATTTACCACCGAGTGGAAGCCCTGTAAGACAGAGAAAGAATGCATTCATTGTAATCGGTGTGCGAGAGTATACACCCAAACACACACACACACGCGCGCGCGCGCGCGCACGCACGCACACGCACACACACACACAGAGAACTTCCAACTTTCTTCGCCAATTCAGGGCACTTCTCACTCATCCACAAAGGCATCCCATTTTTAAGCCTTTCATGGACGAAAGCTGAACACTGAACTTCCAAGCCTACCTCTCCTGGTCTGAAACCAGACTGCAAAGTGTGGATGAGGCTGTTTCCACGTAACATGAAAAAATTTTGTGTGCCTGTTTTTCGACAGATTTAGATAAAACTGATATACGGGATATGGGTTTATGGTTGTAGATTTCCATAAGTTTTGTTTTAGGAACAAGTACGATCTTTGTTTTCTTGAATACAATTGGAAAGGCATGCTTTTGTGGGAAGAGAGAGAGTGTCGGGTTCAATAAGGGACCACAGAGTCGGGAGTTAGGTCCACAATCACCACTCTGCACAAGAGCCAAGAGTACACGACATAAACAACACTTTATTCTTTCATACACACATACACATTCACACTCCTATTGAGACTCAGGGCCAATCAGAGAGCAGAGAGAATACACAGAGTGTACGGAGAAATGAGGGGTATAGAAGAGGAGAGTACTGTTAGGAGAGTTAACTACCCTACAGGGCAAAAAAGAAAACACCAAAAAAAAACCATAAAAAAACGATAATAAGCATAGAACACCCCAGAGATACCCGTTAAGTCCAAAATGCCTAACCCACTATTACTAGTCCCCCCAAAAGAAGAAATAAAGCCAGAAACACGACTAGCAATAAACGAGGCCTATTTCCTAACAAAAACGGATACCATTTTTTTTTTAAAGGGACAGTTTTTTGCCCACTGGCAGAGTGTTCCTAAATGGGTGGGACCACCCCCACTGCAACACCTCACACTACAACCACACTGACACCAGGGTTCACTCAATTGCTGTCCATAGAGGAGGAAGTCTTTTGCAGCACTGAAGTCACACAGACTCAAAAAGACCCCTCTCTTGGAGATCCCCCTCCTGGACTCAATGCTCCACAGACTGGTGGACTGCTCCCTTGTGGACGTATGTAACTAGGTCTAGGACATCCCTAAAGATGCGCAGTGGCGCCTCTACTGATTCACCATACAGGATGAATGCACGGCAAAAAGAAGCCTGAAAACCCAACCCTGTACCAGGGATCAATAGTGTCTTCACACATGTTTGTTCATGGTCAGTGGTTGTCATGAGGAGGCAATAGTAGGGGGGGGGGGGGCGTCACTACCCGTCGTCAGTTCATGAGTGGGAGTGGGCTGTATGGGGAAATCATACGTTCCACAAAATATTTATGATAGCTCTATAAATGCCCCCACAGTCGTTTCAGGCCGTAGGGGCAATGCATCAATAATCAAATATTCCATTTCGCCCAAAGTAAATCCACCGGGTCAAAGAAAAGTAGACCTTACTATAATACCTTGCATTATTGACATTCTAAGACGATTAAATCACGCTGTAATATACGAACGAGTACCACAAATACAAGACATGACAAAACGAGACAAGACGAGACCAGACAAGGAGCGAGCACAATGGACGGGTGTGCTTAGGAGTGTCCACAACCCACCCGCTGTAATTCCCACACTGGCCACGTGTCAGCATTGTCGCTCGTCTCGACTTGCCTGCTACTTTCCCTCAACTTTTCTTTCCACCAAAGGGAACTCACTCGTAAACAGTTGATACATTATGGATTAAATTCTCCACTCTGTTAAGAATGATATCGAGCGAATATTAGTATTGAGACACAAATGGTTAGACATACTAGCATGTTTTCACACATGTAATCAATCAAATAATTGATTACTATATGGATTATTAACAAGGTTACCAAACCAGTACAGGACAGACGGTCCTCTTCAAAGTGAACACTTCCCCAAGTGGGACTACAGGTAATAAAAAAAAATTCTGAAATGACGTTTTGCTATTTCATATTATGAGGAAAAACGGCACTTCTTCCGACTTCATCAACACCTTTGCACAGGTAAAAAAAGACTGACTGAGAAAGAATTGTCCGATGAACAACTGGTTTCCAAAACGAAAAGCAAAACCTCTCACCTGCTACCACGAAAACTGAATAAGAATTCCGACTCGTACTGGCTCCCCTGTCAACATATAAATACAAGCTTTTCCAGTGCTTACCTACAGGATGGTGAACGTGAAAGGGAAAGATGAAAAATAAATGTAGGACCGTCGACCCACGCAAGTGAAGACGGGACAATGTGGACCTCTACAAACTGGACTCCAAGAAGAAAAATAAAGGCAGGACCGTCGCCCTAAGACAGTGAAGACGGGACAACCTGGACCTCTGCAAACTGGACCCCAACAAAGACGACTCAAAGAGCAGGAATGCTTACTGACAGTTTCCAATGGCAGAGACCATGCTCTCTGATCAACGAACAACTCATTAGTGAACAGCAAATCGCCTACACACACCCTCTGCTAGCACCAGAACGGTATACGGTTGTTGTAAACGCTTGAAAATACAAACTTGTATCATAATGTCCTCGTGCCAAGCAACACGCCACACTGAGGAAAGGTTGGGGGATGGAAGGGGAACGTAAACAATCATGGACAGGTCGCTTGACCTCTCCCCTGGTTAAACCACTCAGACAGGGGGAAGGGAGGTGTCCGTCCATGACACGAGAGAGAGAGAGAGAGAGAGAGAGAGAGAGAGAGAGAGAGAGAGAGAGAGAGACAGAGAGAGAGAGAGAGAAGTGAGAGAGAGAGAGAGGAAGGGAGAAAGAGATATGGAGGAAGAAAGAGAGAGGGAGAGAGAGAGAGACAGACAAAGACAGAGAGAGAGGAAGGAACGGAGAGAGAGAGAGAGGGGGGGGGGAGGGAATGACAAAGCTCACTGCAAATTTCCTCAGTGCTGCAGACTGCCCCAGGAACACAGAAATCCTTCACTGGTTCTGGGCACCCTCCACCCAACTTGATTCCTGTGCACAGATACATCACAGTGTGCAGCACTGACCCCTGACACGCCTTCTGTTGTCACATTCAAGAAAATGAAAAGAAAATTATCATATAGAAGTAAAGGTGTCATTATCTATACAAGACATGTAGCCAGTGTACTGGTTTAGTCAGTGCCTTTGGTCTCTCAACATTATCAACTATGACTCACTGAAAAGTACAGATTTGTGTTACAGATTGAAAAGTAATCATCGGGTTTGTCTGAAAACGTTCTTGGTGGAAAGATGTTTTCAACCAAACCTACTAATTGGGGAATAATAAATACGTAAAGAGAAAAGAAAAACTATTAATAAGTAAATGTAAACAATTGATGTGATTAATAAGAAAAAAAAAAGAAATAAACGACACTATGTAACGACAAGCATTTTATGAAAACACGTAATTGGTTTGAAAAAATACAAATCGTTTTTCGAGATTAATATTTTTGTAAAGATTTCACTTAGTATCCCCAACTGTAGGTAGGCATGTGCTGCAGGCAGAATACTACAAATGCGTGAGTATGTTCATGTATCGTGTTTGTGTAGAATTAAAAGAAAATATCAATTCAAACTTACATGTTTCAAAGCTAACATTAAGACTTGGGTTTCTGTTTCAGAAAACCTCAACGTCCAACCCTTGGTGACAAGTTCCTTCCTCCTGGAAACTCAATATCCAATGGGACAATTTGTTACTAAAAATACTTTTCCCAAGGCAATTTCTTGTTTATATTAGAAAGCAGAAACGATGTGAAATGTAGCAGTTGAATGAAGAAGAAGAAGTGTAATATCTGTATGTGGTTTGTGTTTAAAAGAAAGGAAAACGAGTTGCCTCTATGGCTTTGTGCAGCTACTAATCTAGTGAATTAAACGTTTTGAGTATGTGTACAAACAAAAAAAAGCTATCTGTGTATGTATCGCTGTGTTGCTAATTTTGGTAAAGGGAGCTAAAAAAAGTGAATTCTTGTTCCCCCAGCTCTCCTTTGGATGAATGGAGTAGTTGCGCGCGTATGGAGTGAGCACGCCGTGTGTGCGATTGAGTGTCGCAATTGCGGTGTGTGACAATGACTCAGAATATTTGATGGTTCATTCCTGGATAAGCCACAGTGACAGAATTGCTTCTAAGACTGACAAGAAAAGACATTTCCAAGCAGTGGTCCAAAGATTCCAGCAGTTTGAATGAAACAAACACTCACTGATGATTATGTAATGATTTACTTTGATGCTGACAAGCATGCTAATGTGATGATTTACGTTGATCCTGACAAACGTGCTAATGTGATGATTTACGTTGATCCTGACAAACGTGCTAATGTGATGATTTACGTTGATCCTGACAAACGTGCTAATGTGATGATTTACGTTGATCCTGACAAACATGCTAATGTGATGATTTACGTTGATCCTGACAAACGTGCCAATGTGATGATTTACGTTGATCCTGACAAACCTGCTAAAGTTGTGGTAGATGCTAGTCTGGTTGCACTAGGTGCCATCTGGACTCAGAGTAGAGGAACTCATCTGCTATACAAGACGTGCTCTCACAAATACAAAGCAAAAATACTTTCAGACTGACAGAGAGATGCTTGAAGTTAGCTTTTATCTAGAACATAGCCATTTGTATATCTATGGTTCATTCAAAATCACCACTAACCACAAGCCTCATCTTGGTCTCGTTTTCAGTAAAAGACCTGCGACTATATGCATCAAAATATGGCGCTTACACTGAAATGTAGTCTTGGACCGGACGATTTGATTTCAGCTGTCTACGTCAGCCGTCAGCCATCAATCAGACCCCTCCATTATTAGAACGCTGGAGAAGCACACATCCAATCATGTGGCATGTAATGGTATTCCCAATGTCATAACACCAGAAGAAGTGGAGAGAGCGACACAGAAAGATATCAGGCTGCAGAAAGTGATCTGTGACATACATAGTGGACGCTGATCAGGGGAAAATGTCAGCAACTTTGCTCATTGGAAGAAATACTCCCTGTGCTTGATGGTTTAATCTTGAAAGGTTTCCTTGACATGGCATATTGGGCTCAACAAGGGATTGTGAAGATCAAAAAATATGTATAACTAGAAAGAGTGCTTCCCTGGGATTCACAATCTTGTGAAAAGTTCAGTCAACAATCATATTCCATGTCAGGCGTTCTATCCATGTCCCACTCAATGTGAACTCGTTGTTCCTACTGCAGACCCCCTTAACCTTGGCACAGTGCCACAACAGACTTTTCAGGTCCGTTAACAACGGGTGATCATGTGGTGATAGTTATTGATAAATACAACCGATACCAGAGGTTAAACTCCTTCTTTCAACATATTCCAAGCGTGTACTTTGTAAACTGACCACAGTTGTTGCTCACCAAGGCATTTCCAAATTTGTGAAAACCCATAGCGGATCTTCATTCCCTAGAAATGTGTGTACTGATTTCGACCTCTCTTTTGGTTTTGACCATCGCAAAATCACGCCTTTACGTCCAGAAGCCAATGGAGAAATAGAACACTTCACGACAACAAACATGGTTCACCTGCAGCTGCGAATGTCTGCTGGAAGTCAGACCTTCCAGCTTTCTTCGCCAATACAGGGGTAGTTCCTACTCATTCACAAACGTATCTGTGACGTCAACGTAAAGTGTGACGTCAACGCAAAATTACATAAGAACATGATGGAAAACAAAACTGAGGAGAGCAAAAGAAAAACAAAATGGTGAGGCCCCTGAGTTCGCCCTGGAACTGATTACCACCGGGTGTGGGGGTACAGCCCGTGCCTCAGCCACTGTCTCCATCAAGACGACGTGGAGAGGCTGACCGCCAGGTCAGTAGTCGAATTATGTAGCAAAGGGCCGCAGGATTCTCCGTCAAGACGATGTGGAGACGCTGACCGCCAGCTCGGTAGTCCGACATGATCTTTTATGTGGGTGTAGCCTGTGAGACTTTGAACTGTATTCGTAAGCGACTCTGCTTGCCATGTGAAGACTGTGACTTGAGGATACTCCGTCAAGACGACGTGGAGAGGCTGACCGCCAGATCGGTAGTCAGACGTGATCTTCTGTGTGGATGTACCCTGTGGGACTTCGAACTATATCGGTGAGCGGCTCTGCTTGTTGTGTGAAGACTGTGACCTGGGCTTGTTGCAGCCAGCTGTGTGGTTTATATCTGTTGGAACAGTACTGACGGTGCTAGTGAGAAATATTCAATGTGTCAGTTTTGAGAGCGATGGTTGAAGCTCCCTGTGTTTGTTGAATGTCCTTGCTGGTGGTGGCGTGTATTGATTTTGTACCTATTTACTTTGATATGTGTGTGTATGGTTTGATGGCTCAAGCAGGATATAACAGAAATAAACTTAACTTGTGTGTTGCCTGGCTGTCCATGTCTGTGTGGTGTGGGTGTGTGTTGGGAAAAATCGTTACACGCATCCACACTTTTCAAACTGAGAGTCAGACAGTCATACACATAGCACCACACCATCCGTAACAGTATCCCTTATTTAAGCCCTTCATGAACGAAAAATGAACGTTGGACTTCCGAGCCTACCTCTTCGGGTTGAAAACCAGACTATATAGGGTGGGTGAGGTTATTTACACGTAACTTGAGAAATGTTTGTGTGCATGTTTTTCGACAGGTTTAGATTACATTGATATAAGGGTGTGGGTTTATAGTTGGTTGTTAATTTCCATGAGTATTGACTTAGGAACAGGTACTGTCTTTGCTTTCTTGAAAGACATTGGAAAGGCATATTTCTATAAGCAAAGGAAGCCAGAGAGAGAGAGACAGACAGACAGACAGACAGACAGACAGAGACAGAGAGACAGGGAGAGGCAGATGATGTAGGGGAGGAGAGAGCTTACTGCAAATTTTATCAGTGCTGCAGACCGTCCCAGGAACGCAGAAATCCTTCCATCGTCCTTGGCAACTTCCACCCACATTGATACCTGTGCACAGATAAATCACAGTGTACAGTATTGTTCCCTGACACGCCTTCTGTTGACACATTCAAGGAAATTATCACATAAAAGTAAGTGTATCATTATTTGTACAAGACATAGTCAGTATACTACAATGCACGAATTGGTTTTCTTAAGGCCTTTGGTCTTGAAACGTTATCTATTATGGTTAGTTTCAAAGTCAGGTGACTGCAGGTGGAAACTGAAACAGATTTTGCAAAGAGTTATAAATAATCTGAGAACCAACAGGGGCAAACAAGTCAAAAGACAAAACACGACCCGTTTTGACCTTTTAGGTCTTCTACAGGCAAGATAAACAACATTCAGGACAATGAACACAAAAAACGAGCCATCACCTATCTTCTTAAATTCGGCACAAGATGGGCGTTGATTCATCTTGTGCTGAATTTGGTAACATGAGAGATTGCTTATTCTTCGTCTTCATTGTCCTGAATATTGTCTTACTGAAGAAGACCTAAGAGGTCAAGTGCGTCGTGTTTTGTCTAGTACGTTGTTTGTGCTGTTGTTTGGCGGGCTTACAATATTTCTTTTTTTTTTAATGTATCATATATCGTGACTCACTGGAAAGTGATTAATTTCGTTACAGATTGAAACGTAATGTCAGGTCTGTCTGAAAACATGTTTTTGGTGGAAGGACGTTTTCAAGCAAAGCAAAGCAAAGCGGATGAAAACCTCTATGAAAGAAACGTCTTGTTCCACTCTCCATTGTAGAATATTTCTTTTTACAACTTGTTCACTATCCTGAAACAACAGCAGCCGTTGTTATTTCGCAGTTGGGTAATTGTCCTTTTTTCCAGATTTTATTCTTTGCGACTCGTTTATAGAAAAAAAAGTTACTTGAAAATTCTGATGATTGTGCTGGCTATTTTTTCAGGGAGGGGAGGCGAAGAAGGGGAGAGGGAGGTGTAACCGTGAATGGCAGTTTGTATGTAGCATGAAGGAAGTGTGTTATGTCGTTACTGACACATCTGTAAGCATGTGGGTCAGAGAGAGAGACAGAGACAGAGAGAGAGAGAGAGAGAGAGAGAGAGAGACAGAGAGAGAGTGGTGTTTTTCTTTTGTGTTTATGTACATGTGTGTATGCCTTTGTGCGTGTTTCCATGCATGCATGTATGTGTGTGTTTGTGTGTATGTATGTTTGTGTGTGTTGTGTGTGTGTGTGTGTGTGTGTGTGTGTGTGTGTGTGTGTGTGTGTGTGTGTGTGTGTGATGCATAGAGAGAAAAATTAACACCGATGACGTGTGACATGTTTCTGTCTTGTCACAGATTCCATTAGCCATGCAGAATATTGAGCTACTGTAACATTTACCACCTAGTGGAAGCCCTGTAAGACAGAGAAAGAATGCATTCATTGTAATCGGTGTGCGAGAGTACACACACACACACAACACACATACACACACGCGCGCACGGACCTTCCAACTTTCTTCGCCAATACAGGAGCACTTCTCACTCATCCACAAAACGCATCCCATTTTAAGCCTTTCATGGACGAAAGCTGAACACTGGACATCCAACCTACCTCTCCTGTCTGAAACCACAACTGCAAAGTGTGGATGAGGCTGTTTCCACGTAACATGAAAAATTTTTGTTTGCATGTTTTTCGACAGATTTAGATAAGACTGATATACGGGATATGGGTTTATGGTTGTTAATTTCCATAACTTTTGTTCTAGGAACAAGAACGATCTTTGTTTTCTTGAATACCATTGGAAAGGCATGTTTTTGTGGGAAGAGAGAGAGAGAGAGAGACAGAGAGAGAGAGAGAGAGAGAGAAGAGAGAGAGAGAGAGAGAGAGAAGAGAGAGAGTCGGGTTCAATAAGGGACCACAGATTCAGGAGTTAGGTCCACATTCACCACTCAGCACAGGAGCCAAGAGAACACAACATTAACAACACTTTATTCTTTCATACACACATACACATTCATATTCCTATTGAGACTCGGGGCCAATCAGAGAACAGGGAGAATACACAGAGTGTACAGAGAAAAGAGGGGTATAGAAGAGGAGAGTACCCTTACGAAGAGTTAACTACCCTACGGGGCAAAAAAAAACCAACTAAAAAAAAAAAAACCCATAAAAAAACGATTATAAGCATAGAACACCCAGAGACTCGTTAAGTCCAAAATGCCTAACCCATTATTACTAACCACCCCCCCCCCCCCCCAAAAAAAAAAAAAAAAAAAAAAGAAGAAATAAAGCCAGAAACACGACTAGCAACAAACACGGCCTATTTCCTAACAAAAACGGATTTTCATGCAGCGCTGACAGACGTCTGCTAGGGATTATGTTGGTCATAATATTGATTCCCTATGGGTAAGCTGCCAGTTGAGGAATGATTAATACATAGAGAGAAAATAAAAACTCTTAATAAGGAAATGTACACGATTGATGAGATTAATATAAGAAAAAATGAAATAAACGACACCATGTAACGAGAAGCATTTTATGAAAACACGTAATTGGTTTGAAAAAAAAAATGCAATGGTTGTTAATTTCCATGAGTGTTGTTTTAGGAACAGGTACTGTCTTTGATTTCTTGAATGACATTGGAAATGCATATTTCTATAAGCAAAGACAGCCAGAGAGAGAGAGAGAGAGAGAGAGAGAGAGAGAGAGAGAGAGAGAGACAGACAGACAGACAGACAGACAGACAGACGACAGACAGACAGAGACAGAGAGACAGGGAGAGGCAGATGAGGTAAGGGAGGAGAGAGCTTACTGCAAATTTCATCAGTGCTGCAGACCGTCCCAGGAACGCAGAAATCCTTCACTGGTTCTGGGCACTTGTCACCCATGTTGATACCTGTGCACAGATAAATCACAGTGTACAGTATTGTTCCCTGACACGCCTTCTGTTGACACATTCAAGAAAATTATCACATAAAAGTAAGTGTATCATTATGTGTACAAGACGTAGCCAGTATACTACAACACACGAATTGGTTTTCTTAAGGCCTCTGGTCTTGTAACGTTATCAATTATGGTTAGTTTCACAGTAAGGTGACCACAGGTGGAAATTGAAACAAATTTTGCAAAGAATTATAAGTAATCTGAGAACCAACAGGGGCAAACAAGTCAAAAGACAAAACACGACCCGTTTTGACCTTTTAGGTCTTCTACAGGCAAGATAAACAACATTCAGGACAATGAACACAAAAAACGAGCCATCACCTATCTTCTTAAATTCGGCACAAGATGGGCGTTGATTCATCTTGTGCTGAATTTGTTAACATGCGAGATTGCTTATTCTTCGTCTTCATTGTCCTGAATATTGTTTGTCTTACTGAAGAAGACCTAAGAGGTCAAGTGCGTCGTGTTTTGTCTAGTACGTTGTTTGTGCTGTTGTTTGGCGGGCTTACAATAATTCTTTTTTTTAATGTATCATATATCGTGACTCACTGGAAAGTGATTAATTTCGTTACAGATTGAAACGTAATGTCAGGTCTGTCTGAAAACATGTTTTTGGTGGAAGGACGTTTTCAAGCAAAGCAAAGCAAAGCGGATGAAAACCTCTATGAAAGAAACGTCTTGTTCCACTCTCCATTGTAGAATATTTCTTTTTACAACTTGTTCACTATCCTGAAACAACAGCAGCCGTTGTTATTTCGCAGTTGGGTAATTGTCCTTTTTTCCAGATTTTATTCTTTGCGACTCGTTTATAGGAAAAAAAGCCACAGTGACAGAATTGCTTCCAAGACTGACAAGCAAAGACATTTCTAAGCGGTGGTCCAAAGATAAAGAACAGATTCCAGCAGTTTCAAACAAACACTCACTGATGATTATGTGATGATTTACGTTGATTCTGACAAGCGTGCTAATGTGATGATTTACGTTGATGCTGACAAACGTGCTAATGTGATGATTTACGTTGATCCTGACAAACGTGCTAAAGTTGCGGTAGATGCTAGTCTGGTTGCACTAGGTGCCATTTGGACTCAGAGTAGAGGAACTCATCTGCTATACAAGACGTGCTCTCACAAACACAAAGCACAAATACTTTCAGACTGACAGAGAGATGCTTGAAGTTAGTTTTTATCTAGAACATAGCCATTTGTATATCTATGGTTCATTCACAATCACCACTGACCACGAGCCTCATCTTAATCTCGTTTGCAGTAACAGACCTGCGACTACACGCATCAAAATATGGCGTATCCATCTCATACACATGACCTTACACTGAAATTTTTTCCTGGACGGGACGATTTCAACCCAACTGTCTATGTCAGCTGTCAGCCATCAATCAGACCTCTCCATTATTAGAACGCTGGAGAAGCACACATCAATCATGTGGCATATAATGGTATTCTCAATGTCATAACACTAGAAGAAGTGAAAACACCAACACAGAAAGACACCAGGCTGCAGAAAGTGATCTGACATACATAGTGGACGCTGGTCAGGGGAAAATGTCAGCAACTTTGCTCATTGGAAGAAATACTCCCTATGCATGATGGTTTGATCTTGAAAGGCTTCCTTGACATGGTATATCAGGCTCAACAAGGGATTGTGAAGATCAAAAAATATGTATACACTAGAAAGAGTGCTTCCCTGGGATTCACAATCTTGTGAAAAGTTCAGTCAACAATCATATTCCATGTCAGGCGTTCTATCCATGTCCCACTCAATGTGAACTCGTTGTTCCTACTGCAGACCCCCTTAACCTTGGCACAGTGCCACAACAGACTTTACAGGTCCGTTAACAACGGGTGATTATGTGGTGACAGTCATTGATAAATACAACCAATATCCAGAGGTTAAAATCCTTCTTTCAACATATTCCAAACGTGTACTTTGTAAACTGACCACAGTTTTTGCTCACCAAGGCATTCCCAAATTTGTTAAATCCATAGCGGATCTTCATTCCCTAGACATGCGTGTACTGATTTCGACCTATCTTTTGGTTTTGACCATCGCAAAATCACGCCTTTACGTCCAGAAGCCAACGAAAAAAATAGAACACTTCATGACAACAAACATTATGGTTCATCTGCAGCTGCGAATGTCTGCTGGAAGTCAGACCTTCCAGCTTTCTTCGCTAATACAGGTGTAGTTCCTACTCATTCACAAACTTATCCCTTTCTAAGCCCTTAATGGATGAAAAATAAACGTTGGACTTCCGAGCCTACCTCTTCGGGTTGAAAACCAGACTATATAGGGTGGGTGAGGTTATTTCCACGTAACTTGAGAAATGTTTGTGTGCATGTTTTTCGACAGGTTTAGATTACATTGATATAAGGGTGTGGGTTTATAGTTGGTTGTTAATTTCCATGAGTGTTGACTTAGGAACAGGTACTATCTTTGCTTTCTTGAATGACATTGGAAAGGCATGTTTCTATAAGCAAAGACACAGAGAAAGAGAGAGAGAGAGAGAGAGAGAGAGAGAGAGAGAGAGAGACAGACAGACAGACAGACAGACAGACAGACAGACAGACAGGCAGAGACAGAGACAGCGACAGACACACACACACACACACACACACACACACACACACACACACACACACACACACACACCACACAAACACACACACAGATAGAGACAGAGGAAGAAGGGAAGGAGAGAGCTCACTGCAAATTCCATCAGTGCTGCAGACCGCCCCAGGAACGCAGAAATCCTTCACTTGTTCTGAGCACTTCTCACCCACCTTGATTCCTGTGCACAGATACATCACAGAGTGCAGCACTGACCCCTGACACGCCTTCTGTTGACCCATTCAAGGAAATCAACACATAAAAATAAGGGTATCACTATGTGTACAAAACGTAGCCAGTATACTACAACGCACGAACTGGTTTTGTTAAGGCCTTTGGTCTTGTAACGTTATCAGTTATGGTGACTGCAGGTGGGAACTGAAACACATTTTCCGAAGAATTATTAGTAATCTGCCAAACAACAGGGGCAAACAAGTCAAAAGAGAAAATGCGACCCGTTTTGACCTTCAAGGTCTTCTACAGGCAACATTCAGGACAATGAACACAAAAAAACCGAGCAAATATTTATCTTCTTAAATTCGGTGCAAGATGGGCGTTGATTTATCTTGTGCTGAATTTGGGAACATAAATGATTGCTCATGCTTCGTTTTCATTGTCCGGAATGTTGTTTATCTTGCATGAAGACCTAACAAATCGAAACGCGTCGTGTTTTGTCTTGTCATTTGTTTGCGCTGTTGTTTGGTGGACTTACTAATAATTCTTTTTTAAAATGTATTATCAATCATGTCTCACTGGAA
>CM065747.1:40073792-40088792 GCA_033310375.1 Conus canariensis | reverse complement strand
ACAAAAATGTAAACCTCATACAGATCACCCAGTAATCACATCCCCTTTTCTTCTGTTGCTCCTGGCTAACCAGGAAAGACAACATTCCATTATTCTAGTTACACGCCTGTAAACACAAAAAGAAATAAACGTTCATAACTTGGCAGCGTTCCTTGGTTAACCAGTCTGTCCTCTCAGGACTACGATCAGTGCCACTACGATTGCTGAAGCTGCCACACTGTTGTGTCCTCCCTATCGGCTAGATCTTAGTTGGGGGGACATTGGCAACGTAGCTCGATCTGCACCTTCAGACCGAGTCTCCCGGACTCCACTGCACTTCACCCTCTCCACGGAAAGGGCTCCTGACGGCCTCTTTCACAGGTCTTCTCTCGCTGCAAACACCGCACCGTTGTCTGGCAGCTCCCTGCCCGGGCCCAAACAGTTGTAGTTGTGTGTGTGTGTGTGTGTGTGTGTAGGAGAGGATCGACGGGGAGGGAGGAAATTGGAGGGAAGAGGGGACAAGGAACAGAGGACACTCACAGTCTTGTTTACACCGTCTGCTGTGCCAGGCGTCAGCTGCTGTCACCATCAACGTCATCAGCAGAAGTGTCCACAGTGTGTGACCTTGTGCTTCCATTCTGGGATTTCCTGCAAATACAGGATTTATCTTTTTCTTTCATTCTTTCTGTCTTCTCCTCTATCTGTCTTGTCTTCTTTCTCTCTTGCTTTCTTTTTCTTTCTTTTCCTTTCTTTTTTCTTTCTTTTTTTTTTTTCTTTCCATTTTTTCTTTCTCGTATTTCTGTACGTGGTGTGTGTGTGTGTGTGTGTGTGTGTTGTGTGTTTGTGCTTGTGTGTGTGTGTGTGTGTGTGTGTGTGTGTGTGTGTGTGTGTGTGTGTGTGTGTGTGTGTTGTGCTTGTGTGTGTGTGTGTGTGTGTGTGTGTGTGTGTGTGTGCATTGAGGTGTTTTATTGTGTGTATCTACTCAAGCGAAAACGCTTTGCTATGGAACATGAGTTTCTCCATATTGCGCCATTACTGTATAACAAATGAAGTAAACAGAGAAAGAAAGACTGAAAAAAAGAAAGAATGAAAGATAAAAGAAAGAAAAAAATAGAAAGAAAAGGGGTTAGTTACCGCTACAGATACAGACAGACTACAGGACAAAAACACTATGCATTTTGACCTCTTGGGTCCTCTTCAGGCAAAACCAAACGACATGGAAACGAAGAACGAGAAACCACTTATCTTCTCATATTCGGAACAAAATGACTGTTGGGTGAAAACTAGGCCGGTAAGGAGGGGATCATGGGAGTTGAAGCAGTAATGAGGAACAGATATCACAACACTTCAACCCTGAAATTTCTCTCCGACCTTCTCCAACATTTCAAACAACAAACCACAATTATCGTGCCCATAGCCATTGCCTCAGACAACTCATCCATACACACAACCAACTCATTTACAACCATGTCAACCAGATCAAACAAGCCAAATTCTCACAATTACAAACAAAAACACAACAAATCGTCCAGACCGTTCAGACTCCCCAACCCACAATTCCGATCCCACTACCACATCTGAACACCACCACCACCTTGTCTACTGCATCGCTGAGAATCTCCCCCTCTCTGGCGATGAAAGATCAGTCTTGGCAAAAGGTTTGAAATTTGTCCCCATTCAACCCACCACCAATAAATACCAGAACCACCTTGATGTGGAAAGATTCTTTCGGAAACTTCGTTGGATGGCGACACTTGAAAACATACCCAAGCCCCCACCACCACAGAACTCTGACATTTTCACTAAACTTTTTTCAAATCCCAGTGCCCCGCCAACCACCCCCAACAAATCCTGCCAAGCTGAATTCTACATAAGAAAAATGCAAAAAAAAAAACATCAGCCAAATCAAATCCAAACATGTCCGACATTGTAACCTTTCACAAGATCAACAGAAAGCCCTCAAATCATGAAGAGAACAAGACATAGTTCTCAAGCCAGCAGACAAGGGTGGTATACTTTCAGGTTGATGATAAATCTATGTCATATAATAACGGGGTATTTTGAATTTAATCTATGAAAGATTTAGAGATAATAGGCATTCTTTTTTAAGTGTCCGTGATTCAAACAATGACATGGGAGCGTCTTATATCTTTTCTTCAATAACAGAATGTAAATTTACTTTGAACTGCATAAAAGCATAGGGCTCAAATCTTCGAACCAGAGGGGTTATATATTTCTCTTTAGACAACCTGTAACCAAAATTATGTGTATGTACTGAACGATTGTCGATTATTTGTGTGTAGCAAATCTAAAACATTATCAATGTACTGCTGTTTCTTCCTGAAATATTTGTAGCAAGCAATTTGTAATATGCTTTCTGCCTTCTCCGTAGAAAGCACAAAGATACATTTCATGAATTTGTCATGCATTTTGCTTCATCCTTTGCTAGTTTGTCAACACTACCATTGATACATATCCTGCAATATGACGACACCCAATGTCGCCTTTTTCACAATTTTAAAAGATATAATGGTTGATTTCAGAAATGAGATTTCGCCCCACTGAATTGATTTATATAGAGGGAAAAACTGACTTCAAATCAGCGAGAGATCTTTCAGTATATTTCAGGAAAATCAAGTAGATAGTGTGAGGCCATCAAAATAGCAGTCATCTCCACAGCACATATAAATTTTTCCCCCCAGTACGAAGAATTTTTAACTTTTAGAGTAAGTCATTATACAGGTTTCACCCATTTCCGGGTTCTTCCAGAGACTCATCAAGGTACGTTTTGAGTCGATCAGGGTAACTGATGTTTATACAGTCTTTCATGACTGTATCGAAATGTTTTCATTGTCATTCATCCGAAAGAAGAATGATTTGTATGGAAATAAGCCGTCTTGGTGTTTACATCGTTGCTGGGGAACAAGGGATTTCGGACTATAGCCTTTCCTTTCGACTGAGTTTCTTATCTGTACCGAAGAGCACATGTAAATGTACTAATCTCAGTTATAAAAAAAAAAATTAAAAAAGCCGTAATATTTGGTCGGTTGTGGACGTATTCTCAGATTTTAAACCAAATTCATTTTGTACGTTGCTATTACGTTTTAAATTATATCAATTCATCTTTGCTAGAACAGGGTGTGAATGTCTCTTCATCCAAAGGTAAAAATCCATACTTCCTTTTTGTGGCATTCTTAATACATGTTAAGGTACACTATAGGCAAGAGAGAATGCCTTGAAATCTTTACTTTGCAGCTTTTCTTTGATACAAATATTTTGTAGCACTGACCGAACCCTCTTGGTCAAAAATCAGTCTAGTGCATACAATACACAACGATAAATGCTTATGAACATGAACAGTTGGGTATTTGTGTCGTTTGTTCATTACTAAAGAACATGAAGGTGATTTGTTGTTGTTTGTTTTGTTTCTTTTTCCTTTAGTAAGCAACCATTCAGTTTATCAGTTCCATGTTAATGTTGGAGTAAGATATCCTCCGCTACATTACCACTGATTCGGAATGAGGGTAATATCAGTGGACCCACAACAAAATAAACACAAGGTGAGTCTTTTAATAAACACAACAAGGTGAGTCTTTTCAGCGAACAATGATAACCCCATTTTACCAGAATTTTTACAGAATCGGCTGAGTACAAATTGGTCGGTTTTTTTTTAAAATAAGAATTTAAGTCTTGATTCTGACCTTTTTTCTAATACCAGTGTCTGAATTATGTACATATATGAGGGCTCAAAAATCTCAGTTGGCGGAGTACTGGACGTATCATCCTAGTGCTTCCAGTGTTGCAGGTTCGAATCTTTGCTGGACTGGTCTGGTACAAGAGAGAGAGAGAGAGGGAGGGTAAGTGTGTGTGTGTGTGTGTGTATGTGTGTGTGTGTGTGTGTGGCGCGCGCGCGCGCGCGCGCGTGCGTGCGTGCGTGCGCGCGCGTGTGTGTGTGTGTGTGCGTGTGCTGTGTGTGTGAAGGGGGAGGGATGTGTTAGAGTAATGTAATGTAAAAGGATATTGACGGAGCGCTTTACCTCGCAAGAGCCCAAAGCGCATACCACAGAAAAACATGATAAAATACTTATTCTAATTCAAAGCACACACACACACACACACACACACACACACACACACACACACACACATGCGCGCGCACGCTCGCGCGCGCGCGCACACACACACACACACACACACACACACACACACACACACACACACACGAATAAAAAAAAAACTCACACACGCAGACAGACACACGAGCGCGTCAACACCAGCAAACACGGGCACAGTGGTAAGTGGATATTGTTAATCAGTCCGAGGGAAAAGATATGTCTCTAGGGAGGTTTTAAAAGTCTGTAAGAGTAACCTATGTTCTGTCTATTTTTTCGGGAAGTCCGTCCACACTGGATCCTGGTATAAAGACATGCCCAGCATCTTCGCGCATATGGCATTCCATCACCGGCTGTTAGAAGAGAAGGTCAGTCTGACCATACCATATAGATTGCATCTTCTGGGAGGGGGGGGGGGGGTAAATGATGGAATAAGTAAAGACACCATGTCTGACTGAATTGGGATTGAAGGACACCGGAAACCAATGATCAACGCCAGCAGGCAGCCATTCAGTGGGTTCTACCCAGGAAGACAGCCTGCTGTGTAAACAGCCTGCTGTGTAAACGCAAGTGTAAACTGCAAAGCTCTCACAGCTCGGTCTCCAACAGACCACAGACGAGACATAAGTGCTCTCAATAACGCATAATGTAGGCATCCGTCATTGCTGCGTCACGCAAAGGCAACCTTACATAACGAACACTGGAAAACTATTACGTATACAACTTAAGTTGCGGTAGCCCCCTCCCTTCTCCTGCATCCCCCCTCCTCCTTCTCCCCCCCCCCCCCCCCCCCCTCACCCCGCCTCTTCTCCCGTCCTTTAATTTCCATCTCTCCCCGCTGTTTGTTGACTACGTTCTTTCACTCGACTTGTGCTCTTTCTTTTGTCTATCTTCTATTTCATTCCTTCATCTGTCCGTCCCCCCCCCCCCTATGTGTGTGGTGTGTGGGGGGAGGGGGGGCATTCGCTTGTGCCATGTGCACGCGTTTGTGTTTGTGTGTGTGTGTGTGTGGTGTAGTGTGTGTGTGTTGTGCTTGTCTGTGTGCCTTGTTTATGCTGTGATGCACGTGAATGTATGGAGAGAGAGAGAGAGAGAGAGAGAGAGAGAGGAGAGATGAGAGAGAGGAAGAAACGAACGAACGAATTTTATTTTCAGAGGGCAGTGGAGTAAGCATAACTGCTTTTTCACATCCAACCTCTGGGGCCAAAAGAAAGACAAGGAAGAAAAAAGATACATATTCTGAAATATAGTGATACCAAATGAAACAAAACTAATGTGCAAGAGAGACACACAGACAGAATGGGTGGGAGATGATGGGGGTGGGGGTGGGGGGTGGGGGGCATTAGAGGAGAGAAGAGAGAGAGAGAGAGAGAGAGAGAGAGAGAGAGAGGGAGGGAGGGAGGGAGGGAGAGAGAGAGTTTTTAAAAAGCAATGACAGACAGAGTGAGGAAGGTGGGAGCGGGAGGGAGAAGCAAGGCATGGCATTTAACATTAACATAGAAGGTACACATGAGAGAGAGAGAGAGGAGAGAGAGAGAGAGAGAGAGAGAGAGAAGAGAGAGAGAGACAGAGGAGAGACAGAGACGGAGAGAGACAGAGACAGAGAGAAGAGACAGAGAGAGAGAGAGAAAGGAGTGAGAGAATTTAGGAAGGTAGGTATTATATCATTATTATATCATTAAATTCAGGTCTTAACTAAAAGAAACCAACCATGTATAACTTTTCCATTAAATATCTGTGGTATGCTTCTTTGAACGATAATAACCTTTTTTTGTTTTTGATGTATTCTGGGATTTCATTCCATAATTTCCCCTGAATAGATAAGAGATGTCATAAAGAGATCCGTTCTTGGACGAGGGATAAATATTGTGCTTTTGTTACGAAACTCTCGTACGGGAAATTTCTCTCGGAGATAGAATGGTGCAATGTTATTCATAATCTTAAACATGAAGACAGCTTTATTGAAGATACATTTAAATTCAAAAGGCGAGATGTTTAATTGTTTATAATCACTTAATTCCAGAGAGGAAAATTTAAGAAGTATAAGTTTGAGAGAGCGTGTGTAGAGACTTTCAAGATGCCTTAAGGAGGCTTTACTAGCTAAATCCCAACAGGTTGAAGCATAATCCACATCACTTTGAACATAAGCATGAAAAAATAATTTCCGAGTGTGTTGATCCAAAAAATGTTTGATTCTATTAAGCTGAAAAACTTTTTTCGATATTCTTTTGGATAAAGTCGAAAGCTGATTCGACCAGGATAAATTATTGTCGATAATAAGACCAAGTAGTTTGTGAGAACTTACTTCATCTGATACTTTATCATATATTTTTAATTCCTTTAAATCATCTTTGATATTTTGTCGCTTTTGCCTTGTTGATATCAACATGAATTTAGATTTTTGAGGATGAAGTGCCATATGATTAAGTTCTGTCCATTTTATAAGCCTGTCAACGTCATTTTGTAAGTCAGCGCACACTACATCTGCATTTTTTCCTTTATTGTGTAGGGTGGTGTCATCAGCAGCGAAAGCTCACAAGAAGAGGAAATGTAAAGGGGGAGATCGTTTATGTAAATTGTAAAAAACATTGGTCCTAAAACTGAACCCTGAGGCACACCGAAATTAACTGGCATGAAAGTGGATGATATCATCTCTTGAACAACTATTTGCCTTCTGTTTGATAGAAAAGATGAGAGATGATTGACAGATTTTGGAGTTAAACCATACAAGGTAAGTTTCTTTCAATAGGAGATCATGGTTAATAACATCAAAGGCTTTAGCAAAGTCCACAAATATCATTCCTGTGAGAAGATCATTATTGATATTTAAATGCCACTGTTCTACTAGATTGGTAAGAACCATCTGACATGAATGATTTTCTCTAAAACCGCTTTGATTTGAATGAAATAATTTATGTGTAACGAAGTGCCTTTGGGGTTTTGCTTAAGGTGCTTTTCTAAAGGTTTCGACAAATTAGACAGAATGGAAATCGGTCTGTAGTTTGAAGGGTCCTGTGGGTCACCAGATTTAAAAAATGGCAAAACTTTAGCTTCTTTAAAATATTGTGGATCATAGCATTTCAGAATAAAAACGGTTATAAATATAGGTAAGGCTATCAGAGATAATAGGTGCGGAAATTTTCAAAATTTTGCTATCTTTATTTTCTAATCCCCAGCTCTTAGATCCCTTCAATGAATTAAGTTCTCTACATACCTCGTGTACACTGATAAACTGAAAGTCAGGTGTGGACCCTATTCGTTTAGTATCACAAAATTCTCTTAGTAACAACAGTTCATTATGTTTAGTACAATCAGTTTTAATAGTCTTTTCGACTATGGTAGAAAAGTATTTATTGAGATTATCTGCAGACAGAATTAAAGATGACGGAGCTGCTTGTTTTGACGATTTACCAGATAATACTTGATTAATGGCTTTCCAGATCGATTTTGAATCTTTTTTCGATGAAATAAGATCGCTAAAATGTTTTTTTTTACGAATGGGCCTTTTCATAGCTGTAACTTTGTTACGCTGTTTTTTAAACTTTGCATCTTTTCCTGTTGACTGTAACAAGTTTTCACGAATTTTAATAGCAGCATTAATTTCATCATTTAACCACGGTGGTTTTCCATCGGGTTTGACACGTTTGATCTTAGTTGGGACATGCTTGTCGTAAACACGGACAAATATGTTATACCAAGCTTCGAGAGCTTTGTCTGGATCAATCTGAAAAACATTGGAAAAGTCTGCCATGCATAAATCATGAAGAAAATCGTCAGAATTAAAGGATTTATAACTACGGAAATATATGCATTTGTGGCTACATCTGGGATTTTTTTATGCCTTTTTAGACCAAGTTAATACAGGAAAATGATCACTGAGACCATAAACTGGTACGGAAGTTTCTGTAATGTTTATTGGATTGTTTACATAGATACGATCAATGAATGTTTCAGACTGTAACGTTATTCTTGTTGGCGTGTCTATCAATTGTGTTAAGTTATTTGATTCAAAAATTCGTTTCCATTTATCATGAGGTTTAAGTAAATCAATGTTAAAGTCACCAAGCAATACAACATCTGTTGAATAATCTGAGACATCTTCCATCATTGCTTCGAATCTATCATACCATTCCAGACGTTCATCAGGGTTTCTATATAAAAAGCCTACTAATATCGGTTTAGTCCCTTTTAAACAAAACTCTATCCAGATGCATTCAATATTATGTTTATCAAAATGATGGATCAGTTTATAGTTCATTGAGTGATGTACATATCCCAGAAGACCTGTTTCTATCTTAGATCTAGAGTCTTTCCTAATAAAATTGTAACCTGGAATCATTACCAAATCGTCTGAGACTAAATTTGATAACCGAGCTTCAGAAAAACAAAAACAATGAAAACAATTGTTAGCATTAGATAAAATAGAAGGTAAATCACATAATTTGTTTAACACATGGCATACATTTAGATGGCCAATTTTGAATTCTGAGTTGGTTAACCATTCATTACTACTCTCGGTACTGGAATTATTTGCCATTATTTTACAAGGAAAACACAAAACACCTTACCTTCAGTATGTGTACAATGTAAAGCAAAATCAATTTGCAGGATACCAGTCAAATTAGAAAAGCAAATATTACAAGTGAAAAACAAAATAAACAAACAAACAAAAATGCACACCTCTGCAACGTGTAATGACACAGAAAAGTAGTTAACAAAAAAAATCAATTAGCAATAATCTCAAATAGGTAACTGAGTAGTAAACAACATGTAAGCTGAATTTAGATACATACAGAAGTGACAGATCTGAGGAAAAGGGCAAAACAAATGGTAAGGGCACAAACACAAAACACTTATGCCTCAAGAAGACGCAAGAAGTGTAAGTGTTCAAATGATCAACGTCCTTCTACAACAGTCCATTTCAAATGTCCCAAGTCCGAGTAATCATACGGCCGAAAATAGGGAAGATTATTACAGTAATTCAACAGTGACATATTCAATCATATGACGACGCAAATGCTAACATTCTGACTACAATGAATGGGGAGAAATGTACCGACTGATATCACTATAAAAAATTATCTTTTGCACATAAATAAATACCAAACAAAGACAAAGCATCATACAATATATCAAATCATTATCATCCATTCTACCAGTTGGCAGCAGTCCTCTGTTGGTCACGTTGCGTCACTAACTGTGATGCCAACGTCATCAACTGCTGCGCACAATAACCCAGAGGGTTAAATGGAGGCCAGTTTCGGGTGTCAGCATGACTCTCCTGTGTCAGAGGATTGACAGGTAGAGTTGTTGAACCCAAGGGAAAATGGGGCTGTGTTTGGCCAAAGCCAGATCCTTGAACACTCCGCATAGAGAATGGGTAAGGGACGGGAAATCTGGGGTAAGGAGCGTCGGGAATCGTGTCACTCGGGCAGAGGAATGGAGGCGGGACATGTGTCGGGATGGTGGGGATACTTGGTGGGGGACGCGAATTTTCACCGTTCAGTGTCTGACTGTAAGCCTCAGCACAGGGATTATCCAAATGATCTGGCGGTGGAACCTGGGAGTCAACTCTGGCTGGTTCATGACTGGTTTGCGATTGGTTTGGGACATTAATGGAGGGAAGTCACTAGTTGAGGACATGGGGGGAACACCTGAATTTCTGGAATTCACAAATTGTCGAGAAGCTGTTTGTGGGGCAGGGCCATAATTTCTAGAGCTGTTCCTCTGTACAGTACGGGGCATGGATCGATCACTGGTGGGGACATGGTGTGACTTATTGAAGGGGCCTGTGTTGTTAGCCGGGTCGTTCAACTGTAAACGCCTGGTCTGAGGGAGAACAGTCTTGAAGCCAAGTGCCAGACAGACTGTCCCTTTTGTACTGGGGTGGGGTAGCATCTTTATACAGGGCCTGACGGGGGGCACCATTCTGAGTCACAGATGACCCAAAATGGTCAATCATGTCCACATGCATATTTGTACATGTAGCATATAAATGTCTATTAGAAGGAGCAGTGGAGTTATTTAGCTGGTGTCGACCGCGGGCCGGGAGAATAGAACTGAAGGCAATATACGCAGAGGGGAAACGAGTTTTACACTAACCAATCAGTTCACGCCAATCTTTGGCTGCAGTGGGTTCGGCCGGACAATCATTCACACCCACATGCACAATTAAAGTGTTCATTTGTTTCTGGATTTCTAAGTACGTAACCACTGTACAAGATGCACTAAAGTCAGACCAGGAACACATATTTTGAATAACGGGTCACGACGTGTGTCTAGTCTCTTTGGATTAATGTACCTTATTACAGAGTCTCCGATTAGCAAGGAAGAACATTTCAATGGAATAGATATTTCTTTTAAAACCTGCTCTGAAGAAAGTTTTTCTTTCACCTCTGTCAGTTGAGAGGGTTCTTGATACTGTTTAGTTAACTGTTCAGAGGCAGATGGTTCAGATGTGGCAGAGTTTGTTTGGGGGGAGTCAGGTTTATTGGAATCGGGGTCAAGAAGTACTTCATTCTGACTGAGACGAGCAAGTACATCAAAACGATCACCGACTGTTACATTCACAATGTCCACAGGAGTGCCAGGAACTGGTAGTGTAGACTGACAACTGAAACGTGTGTCCTCCACAGTTTTCAGGGGAGATTGTGTAACAGAATACTGTTACATTCACAATGTCCACAGGAGTGCCAGGAACTGGTAGTGTAGACTGACAACTGAAACGTGTGGCACAGTTTGTTCTGGGGGGAGTCAGTTGTTATTGGAATTCACGGAGTGCCAGAAGTACTTATGTCTGACAACTGAACGGTGCCAAGTTTACATAGAAACGATACCGACTGTTACATTCACAATGTCCACAGGAGTGCCAGGAACTGGTAGTGTAGACTGACTACTGAAACGTGTGTCCTCACAGTTTTCAGGGGAGATTGTGTAACAGAATACTGTTACATTCACAATGTCCACAGGAGTGCCAGGAACTGGTAGTGTAGACTGACAACTGAAACGTGTGTCCTCCACAGTTTTCAGGGGAGATTGTGTAACAGAATACTGTTACATTCACAATGTCCACAGGAGTGCCAGGAACTGGTAGTGTAGACTGACTACTGAAACGTGTGTCCTCCACAGTTTTCAGGGGAGATTGTGTAACAGAATCGGGAATGGTTGTATTCACAGTTGTGTGAAGAGTTGTTGGGGTGGGGGGTGGGTCAGTTTGATGGAACACACCTTTTTGTGAGTTATCCTCATTGGATGAAGAATGACCTGGAACACAACTTAGGGGGTATTCACACTGTGTGTGTGTGTGTGTGAGGAGAGAGAGAGAGAGAGAGAGAGAGAGAGAGAGAGAGAGAGAGAGAGAGAGAGAGAGAGAGAATCGGAACTCGTGAACTCGTGACTTTAATGTGAGGCCTCCAGCCTATCCACATGAGACACGTAACATGAAATTGTTTATACTACTGAAAATAAATGATTTAGATAGAAAAATTTTCAAAAAGAAGGATGCTCATTTGGCGATAACAAAAGTAACAAACTTAGGTTTACAACATTTCATTACACTTGTTCCTCTCTGAAACGTAAAGCGTGATGTACAACGATAGCAACATTTCTCATTATGACAGCATTTTCGTTTTGCAATAGTGTCTTCAACTGTACAAGAAAGCTATCTTTATAGTGTTTATGAATTATTTTTCTTGAAATTTTTTTGTAACTTGGATATTTTAGAAGAAAATATGTGGAGAGGAGAGAGAGAGAGAGAGAGAGAGAGAGAGAGAGAGAGAGAGAGAGAGAGAGAGACAGACAGACAGACAGACAGACAGACAGACAGACAGAGACAGACAGAGACCGACAGACAGACAGACAGACACAGATACATAAAACGTAGTTATCATTATAGGAACCTTCTAGCCACAACTTGTTTGTAGATTTTTTTTTTTCAGAAGACAGACGGCACTACTGAAGATCTGAAGACTTCAACAGTTCAGTGATAGCGGTGACTGAAAGCACCAGTGCAGTTAAACAGATAACACAATGACCCAACGTTAGAGATGATCGACAAGACCGGTGAAGATCTTACAACAACAGATCAACCCAAGGACAGAGGAGACTAACAACACCATCGCCGATCTGAAGACAACAGAACAACTCAGTAACAGAGGTGATCCAGTGACGATCTGAAGACAACAGAACAACTCAATAACAGGTGATCCAGTGACGATCTGAAGACAACAGAACAACTCAATAACAGAGGTGATCCAGTGACGATCTGAAGACAACAGGACAACTCAGTAACAGAGGTAACTGACAGCACCAATGACGATCTGAAGACAACAGAACAACTCAATAACAGGTGATCCAGTGACGATCTGAAGACAACAGAACAACTCAATAACAGGGGTGATCCAGTGACGATCTGAAGACAACAGAACAACTCAATAACAGAGGTGATCCAGTGACGATCTGAAGACAACGGGACAACTCAGTAACAGAGGTAACTGACAGCACCAATGACGATCTGAAGACAACAGAACAGATGATAGAGGTGATAGACGAGATCAGTGAATACGTAAAGAAACCAGAATAGCCTAGCAACGAAGTTGACTGACAACACTTTTGAGGGTCTTAAGACAACAGAAACATCCAACGGTGCGTGTGACTGACAACACTATTGAGGGTCTAAAGACAACAGAAAGATCCAACGGTGCGTGTGACTGACAACACTATTGAGGGTCTAAAGACAACAGAAAGATCCAACGGTGCGTGTGACTGACAACACTATTGAGGGTCTAAAGACGACAGAAAGATCCAACGGTGCGTGTGACTGACAGCACTATTGAGGGTCTAAAGACAACAGAAAGATCCAACGGTGCGTGTGACTGACAGCACTATTGAGGGTCTAAAGACAACAGAAAGATCCAACGGTGCGTGTGACTGACAACACTATTGAGGGTCTAAAGACAACAGAAAGATCCAACGGTGGGTGTGACTGACAGCACTATTGAGGGTCTAAATACAACAGAAAGATCCAACGGTCCACCAGTGAAGATCGGAATTCACCAGAACAGTCAAACAAGAGAGGTGAGTTCCACCAGTATTTTTTGTTTTAAATCTCACTTACCCACGTTAAAGACAGGATGGTGAATGAGGGTTAGGATCCCAGAAGATCGACCTGGTCTGTCACCGTGACTGGTTCGTATGAAGATAGAATCCTAGTGAGCAGTATTCGTGGAGTTATGTGGCTTCATTGGCGTGAAGGACAAAGTTCTGTCACGTCATCCAAACTCCGCCCTACCCAAGGCGCTTGTGAAAAGCTTAGCTCCATTCTAATATCACACACACACACACACACACACACACACACACACACACACACGCCTAATAACACACACACACACACACACACACACACACACACACACCACACACACACACACGCCTAATAGCACTAACACACACACACACACACACACACACACACACACACACACACACACTCCGACCCTCTCTTTTTTAAGGGTTGGGGAAGGGGAAAACGGAGGTGACAGCGAGGGAGAGGGGGGGGAATGACACAAAGAGCGTGTCACAGTATACGTCGGTGAATCGACAGAGAGTCAGGACACACGATGGCGTGGGGAGAACTGGTGGGCAGAGGGTGGTGAAAGGATGACGTCAGTGCTGGCCAGAGAAGGCGGAGGGAGAACTAAGTGTGATGAGAACATTGAGGGGTAGACAGGACATTAATATGATTCATACACCCTCCCTCTCTCTCCTCTCTGTTTCTCTCTCTGCCTCTCTCTCTCCTCTCTCTCTCTCTCTCTCTCTCTCTCTCTCTCTCTCACACTCTGGCAAGAAGGGGGGGGGGGGGGGGGGGCTCGATTTCCGCTTGCAAAGCGTAAGCAGTGTCCGTCAGTTGCTGTGACATTAACGTTGATGTTTTCCAGTTCAAGGCCTCGGGTAGTACTTTTATCTGATACAGTGGTCAAGATGCCAGCGGTGCTGTTACCTTTGTGCTCGGTTTGTGGCGTCTTTTCGTTTACTTTTGTTGGTTCTATGTGCGGTCGATCTGTACAGAAAGCCTTCATGTTTTGTCGGACACTAACACTTTCAAGATGGCAGGATGGTGTCGTACTAGGTTTAATCCTGACGTTTGTGTTCCACGGACTTCTACTCCAGCGTTGTGGGGACATTGAACTGAACCCAGGACCCCGAGCAGGCAGCAAGGAAGAGAGTCTCCAGCAGACAAGACTAAAAAGAGTGCTAGCTAGCGGTTCTTTGCCTGCGGCTGGTCCCCCTCACTGTCCCCAACGCCTGTGGAACCTTCTGTGGCAGATGTCATGTCAAGACTTGAGATGTTGAACTGTAAGTTCTTTTGACGCTTGACGCGCGCGCGAATGCGCCGCGCCTTTTATTATGAGGCCTCCGGCCTGTGCATATCAGGTGTACATAACAAGTGGCAAATACAATTCATTGTGTATCATCTCAATCAATCTGTTCCTATTGAGTATTCGAGGTTTATACAAATTTATATTTTCCCATTTTACCCTTGTCATTAATTCTCTCATAGATCCTATCCCCAGTCAGTATAAGGTAATTTTATAACAGGGATTACAATTTGTTTCTACTTTGTATCATGTATATTTTCCTTCACACCCCATCTACCCTTCTCTTATACCCTTTGTTTTTACACTTCATTTATCCCACAAGTATGACTGTGTTCTACTTTATCTTCCCTTAACCCTCATGGTGCCCGTAGGCTTGTATTCCAGTGTGTGTACAACATCAGTGTATCTTCCAATCCCTGTATTCTCGTTCATTGGTGAACGCATCGAATCAGACCATGCGCCTGTAGAAGATGGAGCTGATGGCAGGATAGCAGAGATGCTGAACAGAGGAGGGGCCTGCTTTGTGTCAT
>CM065747.1:40066292-40068792 GCA_033310375.1 Conus canariensis | reverse complement strand
CCAGTTAGATCAGACCACGGATTGGTTAATGGTAGATTCAGTGGATGGCATGGGTATGTACACTGCTGGCTCAGTTGCTGGGATTGGTGCCTACAATAGCTGGGTGACTTGGGTGGGGGCATGTCCATGGAGATCAGTGGTAAAACTGGTATGTGTACAGTTAAATGAGAGTGAGATAGGTGCAAGTACCATTAGCTCAGTGAGGGAGATAAGAACAAGTTAGCTTTGTACGTGGTTTGATGTAAGTTAACTCAGGGGATGAGATGTGTCTGTACTTAATTCAACAGCTTGGATAGGTATATCTACGCTTAACATATAAAGTTCAGAAGGGTGTATGCTCACATAACTCAGTAAGTAAGATTTGTTTATGTAAAATGATGTTGGCATGTTTTACATACAGGTTCAAGTTGAATGTCGAAAAATTGAATTTGGTGAAAATGCCAGACGTATATATTGACACGATGTGACTGCTGGTTATGTCACATGTCACTGTCCCCTCAACATATAATGCATCTTTGGAATATCGTGACACAAAACCAAATAATTCTAAACATGCGTGCGCACGCGCGTGCACGCATGCACACACACACACGCACACACACACACAGATATAATTATATATATATATATAGAGAGAGAGAGAGAGGAGAGAGAGAGAGAGTTAGATAGATAGATATACAGATAGGTAGATAGATAGACAGATAGATAGACAGCTAACCAATTCTGATAAACAATTCTAAATTTACTTTTATTTATCTATTTATGGCAGAATGGTAACCTAATCTAAAGGGGGAAAAAATAGAACGCATCTAACAGCCAATAAACCAAAACAAGCAATAATCTACTCAATCCAATGACCAAACTCTCCACTGACGAACTTACAAACTAAATTATTCGTCTTGTTTGATTCCCAAAAACGGCGATGGGGAGAGTCAGATCCCAAATTTCATGGTGAACACAAGAAGAAGAAGAATGAAAAGAAGAAAAATCCCGGGCACTGTTACACCTTAGGCTCAACGGTAAGGCACGCCACCGGACTCTCACACGCACACCAGACAAGAGAAGCACTCTGCCATTAGCGGCAGCCACTCCCTCCCGAGCACAATGGCCAGCAACCTGTTCCTGTACTGGTGCTCTGGCAGCGTTCCTTGCTGGACAGCCGTGATCGCGCTGGAAGAGAAAGGCCTGCAAGGTGACGGGCAGAAGCTGATCAGCTTCAGTGACATGGAGCACAAAAGACCCGACGTCCTGAGTAGTAGAAAGAAACTCGTGGAGAGCGTGGCAGCAGAGAGTCCTCAGAAGAGAAGCCCCTTCAAGCAAGTGTTTCGGCCCTTATCTCCTGACACTCTAGGGGGGTTGGGCCACACCCGGTTCATGACTCCGGATGTCCCTCTGCTGCCCCTTTTTTTCCCATCTTGGGACGAGCCATGGCTGGGATTCGAACCCATGACCCTCTGGACATGCTCATTTTCCACTTAATGACTCGCGCTTTAACCACTGAGCCACAGGGACACCTGATATTTGTAGGGAAATTAAGCCTTATGAAGTTCACTTTTGTTCCTCCTTGACCAGATCCAGCTTGAACACCTCTCTGCCGCTTCTGCCATTGCTTTCAGGGCTCTGGTTTTTTCCTTCCCTGCAACTGAGAGCTGTTTCATGAGGCTGTATGCAGACGTTCCTACAAACCCTCTAGCTCCAATTTCTGCAGTGAGGACTTTGACCTGATAGCCTTCTCTCCTCAGGGAAAGGTAACCGTGTTGAGAAAAATAAAGGGAGGGAAGGCATCATGTAATGAAAGTGGAGTTACGTTACGTTACGTGTCAGTGAGACTGAACTGGTGGTTAAAAATATGTACTGTTGTGTATGTGTTTTGACTATTTCTAACAGATCAGATCGAACTGGTGGTTAAGATATGTACTGTTGTGTATATGTTGTTACTATTTCTATCATATAAGATAAAACTGGTGGTTAAAATAATGTACTGTTCTGTGTGTGTTTGGACTATTTCTAACAGATCAGACTGAACTGGTGGTTAAAATATGTACTGTTGTGTATGTGTTTTGACTATTTCTAACAGATCAGATCGAACTGGTGGTTAAGATATGTACTGTTGTGTATATGTTGTTACTATTTCTATCATATAAGATAAAACTGGTGGTTAAAATAATGTACTGTTCTGTGTGTGTTTGGACTATTTCTAACAGATCAGACTGAACTGGTGGTTAAAATATGTACTGTTATGCATGTGTTCGTAATATTTCCAGTTGACTAGTTTGAATCGATAGTTATAATATGTGCTGCTATGTACATTATCTTACTATTTCTAACAGATCAGATTGATTGATGGTTGAAATATGTGCGTGTATTTAACATACGTGTGCTTACTTTTTCTAACACAAGCAGGGATACAATTTCGAAGTTTTCAGTTTCCAATGGAATTCTACTGTGTGCTTTTCTAAAAATATTGACCATTATTATGGTTCGGCATCACAGATCACGT
>CM065747.1:40056292-40063792 GCA_033310375.1 Conus canariensis | reverse complement strand
CTTTGTGCTTGGAACCCTGGCTTTGCACTCACCCTGACCTATCTTGTGCTTGAACCACTGCTTTGCACCACCCTGACCCTATCTTTGTGCTTGGAACCACCTGGCTTTGCACTCACCCCTGACCCTATCTTTGTGCTTGGAACCACCTGGCTTGTACCAAAATGAGGAGAATCCACTTTCAGACACAATGAAAAAAATTCTCAAAACAGTCCAACTGCGCCAGTCTATAAATACTCGACTTCTTAAACAAAGCCTTTGGGCATTATATTTTTGGTGTGCAGCCTGTGCATTTGTGTATGGATGCGGTTCTGACGTGAGCGTAGGGCCCCCACAAACATCCCTGCAAGTTCCCACATTGTTTCAGCTTCAGTTTCAGTTTCATCAAGGAGGCACCACAAACATCCCTGCAAGTTCCCACATTGTTTCATCTTCAGTTTCAGTTTCATCAAGGAGGCGTCACTGCGTGCGGACTAGTCCATGTACACTACACCACATCCACTAAGTTTTGAGACCACACTGGGCATAATTTTAAGCTGATGGATAAATGAATTAATTACTAAAATGAGAGAATTTAAGAAGAGGGTGTCGTGGCTACGACTTAGCAGATGTCTGACCTATGCATTAGTCCAAAGCGCTGGTCAGACCTTGAGTGCCTACCTAACATCGGTTGTGCCTTTTGTTATACATGTGTGTGTGTGTGTGTGGTTGGTGTGTGGGCAAAAACACACACACACACCCCACACACACACACACACACATATACACACTCTCTCTCTCTCACTCACACACTAAGGCTTGCACACTCACATCCCTGGACTCTCTAATTAACACGCCTTCATCGCCCCACTGATGAACACACACCAGCGCACAGTGTACGCTGGGGGCCCTGAGAGATTCAAAGCCTTATCTCACTTGACATGTGCTTGATCATTTGTGTCTGTTATTGGAAAGGCCCAGTATGAGTTTGCCCCAATCTCTTGGAGTCTTCACAGTGTTGGCCTTGATATTATTCCAATGTTTGTTTGGTTGGTGATGTTTCTTGCTCTTCCCTTAAGTCTGGATATGCGGCCACTTTCGCTCTCGATGTTCAGATCTGAAAGACGGTCTATGGTATAGTGACTTTGCTTTTGTTTGCTTAAGTGATTCTTCAGATTTCTTATCACATCAGATCGGCCAAGCAGTAATCCAGTTCTTATCGTTGCCTTGCCAGCCAGTGTGTCTGCTCTCTCATTTCCTTTAACTCCAGCATGTCCAGGGCAGTACATCCATACGAGTCTCTCCAATGGAAGGCTGCGCTTTAGTTCATTCCAAGCAGGGCTTCCCATTCCACTCTTCACTTTCTGAAGTAGGTTCATAGAGTATGTCAGTATCACGGCTTGTTGAGTTTTAAACTGGCCTGTGGATGAAAGTCAGTAGAGTGCTTGTGTCACTGCTTCTACCTCCATTGTTAGACTTCAAGTTGCTGAATAGTTCGGCCATTTGGCTTCACTGTGTATCCCCAGCCTGACTTACCTTTGGTGACAGAACCGTCAGTGTATATTACAATCTCATCTTTTGTGCTAAGGTCTCCTATCTGCATCTGAATTTCTGTGATGACAATTTGGTAGAGGTGTTTCAAGTCGTCTAGATACTTTTCCCATTCATTCGTTTCTTTGAATTCTGCTAACTGGCACACAAGCTGTATCCTGTCTTCTGCCTGTCCCATCCATGATTTTCCACGTCCTAGACGAGTGCCTTTTGTTTCCTTGACCGCTGCAGGAAGTGGGTTTTGAGGATTTTCAAGTGCTCTGAAATACGGCTTCACCTTTTTCAGCTTGTGTCTTGTCTGCATTGAAGGAAGGTCGAGCAGGTGTCGCATAGTTTCAACTGGTGTGTCCTTTGTGGTTCCCAAGATCAATCTCTTTGCTTCATTTTGAATTCTTTCTAATTTAAGAAGATTGCTGTTGGACAGTGTTGTAAGCCCTAATCCATAATCAATCACACTTAGTATAAGTGCGTGGATACAGTTGGTATGGCTGGCACTGTTCAATGCCTTTAGCTGTCACTGCTTTTATGGCAGATAGGCCTTTTTTGCATTTCAGAACAGTATTTTCAACATGCTTTCTAAAGGTTAGCATTCTGTCAAAGCCTACATCCAAACAGCGTAGGTTGTCAGTTGATTCGATCAGTATTCTATTGTTGAAGGATACTGGTGAGGGTACTTGTCCTGATGTCTTGTTGTTAAGAGTGCAGACTAATGTCTGGGCTTTTGTAGGGTTGATGGACGATCCATTTTCTTGACACCACTGAGCAACGTTGTTCACTGTTGCTGAACTGCTTTCGTTCTTTCTTGAGCATTCTTTGATGTTTGTAGATCAGACCGTCATCTGATAGTGTCAACACTCGAGCAATAACGTTTCTGTTGAGGTCTGCAATGCCTTTACTGTAAACATTGTACTAAACAGGGGAGAATGGAGAACCTTGAGGTAATCCCTTTGAAAGTTGTTGAGGCTCAGACGTCCAGTCTCCAAATCGTAGGATGACGGTTTGCTCCTGAAGTGCTGCTGCTATCCATCATGTAAGTGTCTTGCTGACTCCATAGTCAAGGAGTAGTTTCATGAGAAGCGAGAAGTGGACTTTGTTGTATGCGTCTTCCAGGTCTGTTGCAACAGCCAGTGTTTCTTTCTTTCTTTGGAATCCTTCGTATACTTCATAGGCAAATGCGGCAGCATTTTCCCATGTACTTTTACCTGTTCTGTAGCCTGCTTGATCTGAAGGGAGGATTTGTCGACTTTCAAGATCTCTTGCTTGTTTTCTTGCTGATTCGTTCCATGAACTTTCCTGCTATATTTTGCGTAGTGAGTATGCGGTAACCATTTAGCCGATGATGATCTTTTCTCGCTCTGTCTCCTTCCCCGTTCCTGCTCTTTTCACCAGGCGAACTGTTATCCTTTTCTGAATCTTTCCCTGTCATTGCTTGCAACTTGTTCCCTCTTTCTCTATCTCATGTACAACTGGTACACTACTCTCTTTTAATCTTTGATGTAAAAGGCAGAGTTTAGGTTTGGGCATTTCTCTCACATTGAATGCCCTCTCTCTTTTAGTATAATGAAAACAAAGATTAAAATCCCACGGAATGTACGACCCATTCCTCTCCTTCCACTACCTTTAAACTTCCCTGGACTGAATCAGGTACGTCTTTACTGCTTAGTGGACAGAGAGAGCTTTCCCTACCTTTAACCTTCCGTAAACTGAATCAGGTACGTCTTTACTGCTTAGTGGACAGAGTTTTCACTACCTTTAACCTTCCGTGGACTGAATCAGGTACGTCTTTACTGCTTAGTGGACAGAGAGAGTTTTCACTACCTTTAACCTTCCGTGAACTGAATCAGGTACGTCTTTACTGTTTGGTGGACAGAGAGAGTCTTTCACTACCTTTAACCTTCCGTGGACTGAATCAGGTACGTCTTTACTGCTTAGTGGACAGAGAGAGTTTTCACTACCTTTAACCTTCCGTGAACTGAATCAGGTACGTCTTTACTGTTTGGTGGACAGAGAGAGTTTCACTACCTTTAACCTTCCGTGAACTGAATCAGGTACGTCTTTACTGTTTGGTGGACAGAGAGAGCTTTTCACTACCTTTAACCTTCCGTGGACTGAATCAGAGTCTTATGTTGGTGACAAGGAGTTTTTACTACCTTCGTGACTGATCAGTACTCTTATGTTGTGGACAGAGAGAGTTTTCACTACCTTTAACCTTCCGTGGACTGAATCAGGTACGTCTTTACTGTTTGGTGGACAGAGAGAGTTTTCACTACCTTTAACCTTCCGTGGACTGAATCAGGTACGTCTTTACTGTTTGGTGGACAGAGAGAGTTTTCACTACCTTTAACCTTCCGTGAACTGAATCAGGTACGTCTTTACTGTTTGGTGGACAGAGAGAGTTTTCACTACCTTTAACCTTCCGTGGACTGAATCAGGTACGTCTTTACTGCTTAGTGGACAGAGAGAGTTTTCAAGTTATAAAGATCCAACCCTACGAATGGTTCGCGCTCACAACCATCGGCTCCGCAGGCAAATGCTGAAATGATTTGACAAAAAGTCACTCTGCTGTCTTTTTCTCTATCAGCCTTTCTCTTCTGTCTCTCACCTACACTCCAGGAAAACATGATGCGATTTTCTCGTCCTTTCCAAACCCAAATTATCATGAGACACCAGCCGCCGTGGCGAAGTGGTTGGCGTCGTAGACTCCTGGCTGGGAGGTCGAGGGTTCAGTTCCCATCAGAGCCATGTGGGAATTTTCTTCCCCGACCGGCTCCTACCCAGAGCTGAGTTTACTACGGGTTCAGTCGGGAAGACTGGGACCACACAGTCGAGTTTCGTCCACTTCATGGATGCGTCTTTGAGAGTGTTGCTCAAATTTCCTGACCAACACTGCAGGTGTCTGTTTCTCTCGGGCCTGGTTGATGCTGGAATATATTATGAAAGGAAGCGTAGAGTACAGCCCTGTCATGCAGTCTCAGATCATCTTCATCAACCTCATTCTCATCAATCAGCATAAAAAAAGTCTCAAATTCTGTGGCTTTTCATGCCCAGCTCTGATGGTGACCTCCGTTTCAATGTCCTCTCCACGTCTATGGCCTTGGTTTGATTTTGATGGGGTCACTGGCATCGGCAACGTCATGGAGACTGTCGTTGGACGGACGTGGTGGCGCCCTCCGGAGTGAAACCTCACGCACGCCAGCTCTGTGACTAAGCAATTATTGTCGTCAGTAGGAGGCTTAGTAAGTGATGTTCTGCATATATTGGATCAGAAGAGGTGCCACTGATTGACTGAACACCACTGAAGTGACTCGGCAGCAGTGCAGTGTCTCTTCAGGTGGGTTGCCTCTTGACGACTTGATGTTGACTGCTCCCTGTGGATTGCCGGTGCCGAAGCTTCAGCGAGCCATGGTTTATCTTTGCACCAAGTTTGGTGAAAATCGGTTCAGAAGTTTTTGAGTAGTCTTGCTGACAAGCAAAAACACAAACCAACAAACTGGCGGATGTTGGCGGAAACATCCTGCCTAGGCAAAGAGCTAGGAAGTTTAAAATAATAGTTGTTCGTTCATAGGAGATGAGATGGGGAGGAAGGATTACAAATAAAGACAGACTAACCTTTTACCCTAAACTCCAGGGGAAAAAAAGGTCCTAGCTGAAGTACGACCTTACTTTAAATAAAACAACAACAGTCACAACAACTACAAACAAAAACAGTGTCAAAGCATAATCATTATGCAGATCAGTCTATACAAAAACTAAAGAAAAATTAACATACAAAAAATATCCTACGCACACCTGAAAAGACAAAGGAACATCTTTAAAACAACAACAACAACAAACAAAAAACTCTTCTTTATTCAATTTGTAACGAATGAATTGCGGAAATATTTCAGACAAAAAGAAGGAAAGAGAACTGAACAATTTATTTTGAACTCCTAAAAACAAAACAAACAAAACAAAGAAGTTAAAAAAAAGCCTTCCCCAAAACACGTGATCCACAAATCCAGATGGAGGTCACATATCCACGAGCCAGAAAACAAAATAATGTGACCAACAGCGTTCACCATCTATTTTCAAAACAGAAAGTAAAAAAGTCTAAAAGAGCGAGCCGAACAGTAATTAATACCACCACACACACATGGCAGTACATTAAAGATGCGAAATGCACAGCTTACTCTTCTTAACCTCCAAAATGATTCAGAATTTAGTTTAAAGAAAAAAAAAAGGAAAGAAAAAAAAGAGAAAAGACAAAAAAACCCTCAACGCTTGATTTTTTGTTAACCACAATCTTGAAATTTGAAGCAAGGAATGTTTGTAGGTGTGATATTCACATCAGTCTGCGTGATCTTGGGGCAGCATGCAGCCCCCACTAACAGCCAGAACTAACATGCCAGGTAGCTCTTCACCTACTCCGATGCACATAGCGTTCAGTCCATGTGAATGCAAACTTACATTGGTCTATCTGAACTCAGAAGTTGCGGGCGTTTCGTTGAAATGCATGGTGTGTGTGTGTGTGTGTGTGTGTGTGTGTGTGTGTGTGTGTGTGTGGGTGTGTGTGTGTGGCGCGCGCGCGCGCGCGCGTGCGTGCGTGCGTGCGTGCGTGCGTGCGCGTGTCTGTGTGTGTGAGCGTGTGCGTGAGCGCACGCACGCGCGGCCAATCAGTTTGTTCAAACATGGAGGTTGAAGGACTCAGATAGTCGGACCAGACATCACCAATTAAGCGGAAAGCCATTTGGTGAACACAGCCCTGTTCTTCTCGAGGTAGGCGGCGTTGGCGGCGGCAGTGACGGTGATCTGGTCGGCCAGGCTGCTCCAGATTTTCCCCATCTTCTGCATGGTCTCCAGCACCGGCTGCGCCTGCAGCAAGGAATGGACAGCATCGGTCAGTGAGGGTGGACTGTTGGCCGCAGTGACATGGGGGGATCAGAGGTCTGGTGGCTGGTTTGTCTAACGATAATATTCTCATGTCTCTGTCTGTCTGTCTGTCTATCTTATTGGTTGTCTGCTACCCTTGGGAATAAAGTTTATCAATCAAATAATCTTTCTTTCCACACACCACACACACACACACACACACACACATGCACACACACACACAAACACACATACATACACACGCACACACACACACACACACACACATGCACACACACACATACACACACACTCACACATTCTCTCTCTCTCTCTCTCTCTCTCTCTCTCTCTCACGACTCACTCATACACATACATAGACCGCGTTCATTGCCCGCGTGGGAACACGTACGCACACATCCGGTCACACACACACACACACACACACACACACACACACACACACACAGTTTCAGTTTCAGTTTCATCAAGGCGTCACTGCGTGCGGACTAGTCCATATACGCTACACCACATCCGCTAAATTTTGAGACCACACTACGCAAGATTTGAAGCTGATGGATAAAATGAATTAACAACTAAGATGAGAGAATTGAAGAAGAGAGTCTCGTGGCTACGTGTGTGGGTGTGGACGTGCATATGCATGCATGTGTATATGTGTGTGGGTAGAAGCGAGCGAACGTACACACACACGTTTGTACGTGTGTGTGTGTGTGTGGTGTGTGTGTGTGTTTGTGTGTGTGCGCGCGAGCGTGCGCTTGTGTGTGCGCCCTTGTGTGTGCATGCGCGCACGCGCATGTGGTGTGTGTGTGTGTGTGTGTGTGTGTGTGTGTGTGTGTGTGTGTGTGTGTGTGTGACTGCGTGCGTGAATGTACAGAAGATGACTTAGGATCAAGAACAAGAACAAGACCATCAATTACAACATACACGTGCACGCGCACACACGCACGCGCACACACATACACATAAAAATAAGAACAACAAATCCTCTCCCTCACACAACCCCCCCCCCACACACACACACACACACACATACACATACACACAAAAACACACACACACACACACTCACTCACTCACTCTCTCACACTCACGCTCACACACCAT
>CM065747.1:40041292-40051292 GCA_033310375.1 Conus canariensis | reverse complement strand
CGAAGCAGCGAATCATTTTCCCGATGAAAATGGTTTTTATTCTTTAAGAAAACATCAAAAATATCAAATATGTTTTCGAGGAAATCCTTTGCTAGCGTTATTTTCCCTAACTATAACAAATATTTAGGGAATAGTTACGCTAATCGAAGAATGAAACTAATAAATTTTCATAAGTGCTAATATGATTAGTTCTTATCTAGAGTACAATATTTGCCTGACAGCCGAAATCGGCTCTATGAAGAAAACGAAGAAACTGACAGTTCTACGGAACTGGGCTATAGTGGTACTAAGACTTAAATTGCATTGAAGGGAGTTATGGTATCTATGTTTTAAGGCATTCACATGGAATGAACGCATGAACACACGTATATATATATATATATATATATATATATATATATATATATATATGTACTGTCTGCGCATATGCATACGTGAACACACCACACACACACACACACACACACACACACACATGAAAAAAATTGTGTGTGTGTGTGTGTGTGGTGTGTGTGTGTGTGTGTGTGTGTGTGTGTGTGTGTGGTGCCGCATTCTTGTTTCTGTGAGACTGTAAGGTGATTTATATATGTGTGTACACGCACACAAACATATACGCGCGCGTTCACCCACCTACCCACATGCACACACTTTTTCCCTCATTCTCGGTCATCCAACCAACTATCCATCCCTGCCCCTCACCCCTACTCCCCAAATCACATATGTTATCTCGAGCGCGCGCGCTCGCACACGCCACACACACACACACACACACACACACACACACACACACCACACACGTGTGCGCGCGCGCGCGCGCGCACGCGCACACACACATTGGTTATCTGCTTTCCTGTCTGCCTGTCCGTGTGCCTGTCTTTCTCTATCTGTCTGCCTGTCACACACACACACACATACACACACACACACACACACACACACACACACACACACACACCGCACATTTCACAGTGAAATTGTACCTCTTCAGAATGTCTTCAAAGTGAGTCACCAAGAAGCGTAGCGTTAGCAAGTTGTTGAACGGTGATCGGGCAAATTGCTCCATCACAGAAGCCATGTTGCCGGAAGACTCCAATCCAGGGAGTGTGCTGTTCAAAGTGGCATTCAGCAACCTGCGAGGAGCGAGGAAAAGGGTTAAACCAACACTTAAAAAAGGTGGTTGCAATGTGGGACGACTGCGGGCAGAAATCTACACAAATTCAAAAAAATAGTTAGCGACTGCGGGCAGAAATCTACACAAATTTTAACAAATATTTATGACTCCGCCTAACAGCCTGGGCAAACGAATCACAAGACAAAACACGACGCGTTTCGACCTCTTAGGTCTTTTTCAGGCAAGACAAAAGACTCGGGATAACGAAAATGAAGAACGAACGAGCAATCACTTATCTTTGTCAAACTTAAAAAAGACATGATTGCTCGTTCAACGAGTGTTTTGAAAACATGAGACAATGCCCATCTTCTTTTAACAAGTGGTTTGGAAATACGAGACAAAGATAAGAGATTGTTTGTTCTTCATTTTCGTTGTCCTGAGTGTTGTTTCTCTTGCCTGAAGAAAACCTAAGAGGTCGAAACGCGTCGCGTTTTGTCTTATTCATTTGTCCGCGTAGTTCGGCGTAGTCATTATAATACTTTTCAAAACTGAGAAAAAAAAAAGGAAGACAAAAGAAAAAAAAAAAAAAGAAAAAGAAAAGAAAGAAAGAAAAAAAAACGATCGAAGAAACAAAAGAAGATGGTCTTGTCTCATATTTTCGAACGACGCATAGGAAGGGACTCTTCTCTCCATCAAAACCCTTCACTCAAAATGTGCATCAACAACTGTGCATTTATTTCTTTACTTCGTTAGCATTTATTGGCAGCGAATTCTTTCTTTGTTTCTGCGTTCCTTCCTTTCTCCCTTCACTCTTGTCTTTTCTTTCTTTCCTTCCTTCTTTCTTTTTTTCCTTCTGTCTTTATTCCTGTCTGTCTGTCTTTCTGTCTGTCTGTCTGATTATCTGTCTTCTTTCCTGCTGTCTCTGTCTTATATCTATCTGTCTTTCTTTCTCTCTGTCTGTCTGTCTGTTATATATCTATCTGTCTTTCTTTCTCTCTGTCTGTCTGTTTATCTGTCTGTCTTTCTTCTCTCTGTCTGTCTGTCTGTCTGTCTATCTATCTGTCTTTCTTTCTCTTGTACTACTTTTCTTTATTGTAACAAACGGAATGAATGTGTTAGTACACCCAGCATTAGCACATTCAAAAAAAAAAACAAACACAGACGCTCTGTTCTAAACACTAAAACATTAATGTTCACAATCACGAGAACTCCCTGGTAAATCGAACATACAGATTTGCATGGTGCATGAGAGTGAATAAAGCAAAAAAGAAAAAAATTATAAGGACCCACTTTAACAAAAAAAAAAGGTAAAAAACTAAAGAAAAGGAGAGGATTGGGGAAGAGGGGGTGGGAAGGGGCAAAAGTGGAGGTTGGAAGGGGGGAAATGCACATCATACGTCGATTTTAGCCTGAGTACGCAGACCATGTGGGCAGAGGCTGAGCCTTTTCTCTTGTCCTCTCATCATCTGGGAGTCCTGTCTTCTGACCGTGTAGGTCACTAACCATTAATTAACAGGTGTCACTAACCATTCATTAATCACCGTCCACCAGGAGAGACTTCTTGGACAAGCTGGCCTGCCCTCTCAGTTGTTCGTTTATACAGAGGCGAGGAGGCGCGAAAATTCTCGCTTGCTTGGCGAGTGCGAGCGTGTTATAATACACACTAGTGGCGCGCAGGGTTTGGAAAAGGCGAGAGTTTGCTAGACGGTCTTGTGGTTGCATCGCGTGCGAAGGAAAATGGCCGACTGTTCTTATGTTCAGTGATTGGTGCACAAAGAGTAGTTGTGTTCTCTGACTTGTGCATAAAACGATGAAAACGCTGACTCTTCAACAGCGAACAGAGCATGAAGAAGTACTTTGTAGTGGCATGGTCAATTTGAATGTTTTGTCTTTCGCCCCGTTTCTTCACCCCCCCCCCACCCACCCACCCCCACCCTCTCCCCCCCTCCCTCCCCACCCCCTCGCCTCTCACGTCCCAGGGATGAGCTTGGTACCGTTCAGGTCTTTGTGGCACCCGCCCGAGGTAATCAGGTTGGCCAGGTTGTTCTTATCCACTGTCTAACAAGGGCGGCACACTGCCTGCACGCAGCATTTGCCCCCCCCCCCCCCCCCCCCCCCCTTCCTCTCGCGCGCGTACTACTGGCGAAGTCGGTATGGCGGACAGCTAGCCAACACGTCAACAGGCCGCACGCCACAATTATGATCTTGCACTGAAACTCTTTGTAATCCATGTAAGCGTTTTGAGGCCCTCCAGAAATTTAAGCCAGCATTTAATGTGAAACTGATAATCACTCAAAAGAAACAAATCCCCACCAATTATATTCCTTGTTCAGGGGGATTTTCACCGATGAAATCTCAAACAGTCTCCCAATACGTGACCTTCCTCTTAATTGACGGCACATTTCAAGCCTTTGCACTCACCCGTGACCCTATCTTTGCCCCTGCGGGAAACGCCCTATTAGTCCTATTCCTTTGATTTCAATCTGTCTGCTTGGAACCACCTGGCTTGTACCTTGATGGCCGTATGAAAGAAAATGAGGAGAATCAACTTTCAGACACAACAAAATTCTCAAAACAATCCAATTGCTCTAGTCGATAAATACTCGACTCCTTAAGCAAGGCCTTGGAGCATTATGTTTTTTGGGGTTTTTTTTTTTTTTGGTGTGCAGCCGGATAGGATCAACAGGAAGTGAAGAATGTCTTCGACATGCGCAGTTAAACCACAGCTCGCCAAAGGCGGCAATATTCATCTTCTTCCCTCTTATTTTACGATTTTCATCGAATTCTTAAAAAGGAGAACCGTGCGAGATACAAGTTTACCCGTATTTCTTTCTTTCTGTTGGTTTGTATGGCTATGTTTGTTATCAAAAGTCTACGCGTCAGTTTTGAAAACGAAGTGACAGTGCGTGTTTGTATGTTTCTTCTGAAGTTGAGCCCAGTTATCTGTGTAAGGACACAACACACACGTACCCGTAAGCGAGACTTTTCGATTTCGTGCAAGCCAGAGCGGCCACGCGGTTGACCCTCTCAGATCTGCCGTCCATCACATTGGCCAGGCTGGCTCTGATGAACTGGAACACTGTCCCCTTCTGCCTCTCGCCGGCCATTGCCCCGCAAAGCAACGACTGTGTCAGGTTCACGCTGATTCAGACCACAGGTAGGTGACAGTACAGCGAAAGTCATCATCTATACCGGCATCATCAGCATCATCGTCATCATCATCGTCGTGGTCATGGTCATCATTATCGCCATCATCTTCTTCTTCTTCTTTTTCTTCTTCATCATCATCGTCATCGTCATCATCATCATCATCACTGGTGTCGTGATATCATCGTCGTCGTCGTTTACAGTCATTGAAATTAGCTCTGTCGATCTTTAAAGCACTATTTGTTGCAGTCACTGTATATCGTAGTTAGCATCAAATTCTGTGAACACCCATCGTCATCCAAAACTAATCATTCAAATTTTGTGAATCCTCATCGTAATTAGACTACAAGCAGCGCAACCAGGTTTCTATCTGAAATCAGTGAATCTCCTTCGTACGTCAGCACAGTAAGTGAATGTCTGCCCAGATCACTAAGATCACTCACATGCAGCAAATTCCTATTGTCATCAGTATTCTACTTCACATATGATCAATCCCGTTGTAATCAAACCCATTGATTGCAGTCTTTAAAACAAACAAATGCATTAATAGGTCCGTAAGCATACAGATACTGCTCCAAACATACAACAGCAGGTCCAACATTCGATCAAAATTATCATAGCGTCAACACAGTCAAGAATGTGTTGAATCCTAAGAGGCGCATCACAGTCCGAATACAGACGCGTCATTATCAAAGAACAAGTAGGCCGGCCATTCTCTTAGAACACGACCAAGTATCATGGAGTAAGGAACAGGGATACAGACAGAATGCAAAACAGACCAATCCCCTACCATGTCTCCATGATTCAAACAGACCATATTTCTTGCATAGTTACGTACAGTTTTGAAATGCATGAAGAAAAGTAGAAAGCGAAGTTCAAACATTAAGTGGTCACAAAGTCCCTGCACAGATAACAATCCTGCAAGTATATGTTAACGGATCTACTACGCGCAGATTATAGTCTCGATGTAAACAAATCATAATTTTGTTTCGAACAAGTCCGGAAAAAGTCCTGATATAAATGAATGAACGAGTAGAGTAAGTGTTGCTCCCATGATGACATGAAGAAAGGCCCACTACTCCAAACGAATGCTGCATACGACACAGCCGAATCGCCTAGCACCAATGACAACACAGAGCACACAGAACAAACAAGGAGACGTCTCCATGTGGGATATGGGCTGTCTCCTTGTTTGTTGTGTGTGATCTGTGTTGTCATTTCTGCGTGGCGATTCGGCTGTGTCGTAAGCAGCTTTGGTTTGGAGTTGTGTGTGTCTGTTTATTTCATCCTGGGAAACTTCATACCTAATGTATTCAGACTTACGGATTGTGTGTCGAGTCTCTCATGTACTTGTTGACCACTTTCAGAGCGTACCTTGTGCAGTATTTCTCATCGCTCTTACAAGCCAGTCGTGCTAGCAAGGCTCGCATGTCTCTGTCACACACACACACACACACACACACACACACACATGCAAGCACGCACGCACGCATGCACACACACACGCTCACGCTCACGCACGCACACACACACGCACACACACACACACACACACACGTACTCACGCACGCATGCACGCACGCACACACACACACACTGAGGCGCGTACATGATCTCTCTCTCTCTCTCTCTCTCTCTCTCTCTCTCTCTCTCCAGCTCGCTCGCTAGCTCGCTTGCTTGCTTGCTTGGTCGTGTTTGATATATCGTATCGGATGGAACTGTTCTGTATTGTACTCTCTCCCTTCCTATCATCATCATCATCATCAGGAAGAGTAGCATGACGAGGCCCGACTCCGCTCAGCTTCAGCAAAACCAATGATCCAGATTGACCTGACTGGCCATACGACAGCAGACTCCAAGAGAAGCTCCTACCAGACTGAGAAGTGTGCTAGTACAGCCGGAAGCTTGGGAAAACCAGGCTTCCAAGCCGCAGCCCTCGCCATAGGTTGTTGAGAGTGAGGGAGGACTGTCGGTAAACACTGGCCTGTGATCGATTTCTGGAAGAAAAAAAAGGCCAGAACCGCTAATTATACAGGCAATGGCAGCAGCAGTTGACAAGCGTTCCAGCTGGATCTGGTCGGGGAGGACTAAAAGTAAACTTCATATAGCTTAAAACCCCTTGAGTGCCAGCGTCTGTGTAAAATGAGTGCTTTCCCCTTGCCAAGGGTTTTTGGGCGTTTTTGCATAAAATAAACAAAAATTCATAGCTCCTCATCCAGCTAAGAAAACCCCATAAAAACTGTACATTGTAGGAATCTGCGTTATTTCTCTATGTGTTGATATCAAAATGAAACAGAAATCTTTATCCTGGTATGAGCACCATGCTGTTATATAAACAAATGTGGAAAAAATGACAAAACTTTGTTAGAAAAATATTTGTAAAATATAAACATGCAGCTGGAAGTTTTCGCCAGTTGGAACTTTTATCCCCTCGTTTCCACTAAATGCAGTGTTGCTGGGCAATAAAAATTTGGTAGTGAAAAATTCGCTTGAAACCTAGCTGTCCTAGTTCGAGTTGAAGCTGCCGATTGTCTCCCTCTCCCTCTGCCGTGAACCCTCCTCCTCCCTTCATAGGTCTGCCTTCTCATTTGCCCCGCACAGACTGAAAGCAAATCTCCTTCGCCTGTGTCAGTTTCAAGCTGCCCAGAATCACACACACTGGCTGGCTCACTCGGCGTACCGACGCTTGTGTCAGCTGGGTCAACTTGACCCATCAACGATGCATGCACCAAATCGTGGTCACTTTCCCGTGTGTCGAGCGAATCGACTGAATCAAGATTTGAATCGCCCTCTTCTAGAATAATATTCGCTGTTTCGAGAGCAGAAAAGGTTTTTTCGAGTCGATTTAGGCCGCTGAGTCCGGGTGTTGCGTTGTCTGCTACTGTTGGTGAGTGAAAACTACTCAGAGCCTGTGGGGTCTTCACTTTCAATGGACTGGGCACACAGTATGTGTACACGTCATGAAATATGATTTGATTGGCCACTGGACAGGATCCTAAACCTTCGTACACACACCAAATAAGTCAGTGAAATCGCTAGGGTTTTCCAGCTAAAAAAAAAAGCGAAACGTCACCGACCGAAATTTCGGTCGCAGGCACTGAAGTGGAGGTATTTTATCGACCGAAATATCGGTCGCTGGCACTCAAGGGGTACGTCCTAACTTAGAACAGGTGTCCGAGAGCTTTGTGGGTAAAACCATCCACCATGAGAGCTGCTTGGCCTTTAGGTACCTGATTTTCCAGGAAGTAGGGGTTCGAATCCCGGCAACAAGATCAAAACACACGCACCCCCCCCCCCCCCCCCCAAAAAAAAAAAGAAGAAGAAAGAAAGAAAACCTCTCTGACAGCTGAACACACTGGAGTCATGAACCGGAAGTGGCTCGTATTGCATAAGTTCAAGGCCAAAATACTTATTTGAGGGCGGGGAAGGGGCTGGTGGTGTGGTGGTGGTGGTGGTGATGGGGAGACTAGAGGTCGTTTTTTTTTTCTTCTCTGAAGGCCTTTTGCTGTCCAGCTCTCCCGAGAGCTTTCTGCCTGTTGCACTGGGACTATACTTTGTCGCGTTGTACGACATACTGGTGGGTCGTGCTGTGCCGTTCCGTGCAATGTCTGCGTCGTGTTGTAGATCTTCTGTAGCAGTGCGCTCTGTTTTGTGCTGTCCTGTTGTGTTGTACAGTGGCGACTGAAATGACCGACACTTTCTTCTACCAATCAAAGGACGATACAACTTTTGGTGTGTTGGGGTAAAAAAAAAAAGAAAGAAAGAAAGAAAAATGAAAATAACAGCTGAACATAATTAGAATTTTCCTCACATCCTTTCGCGCTCAAAGACAACATTTATCTGACCTACTTTGAGGATGAAGTGGATTTTAAACGGAATGAAAACTGAAGTAGAAAATCAGGTAGTTTAAACGCTGTCTTTGCCTTTTTGACTCTCCGTCGTCTCTCTTTGATATCGGGGTATGTGTTTTGCCAAATTCTGAATTTCTCTGGTGGGAAAAGCTGTTAGATTTCACCTGTTCGTGTTGTGCTCTGCACGTTTTGTACAGAGCTGTTCTGTGTTGTTTGGTATTTTGTTGTTTTCTGTAAAACAAAACCAAAACATTCGTCATGTTGCGCTGTGCTATTTTTCTGTGTCGTTTTGTCAAAGTCATCGTGTTGTTTGACACCAAACAACCCACTTTCTAGTCACTCCCTAAGCTACACGAGACTAACACTCCCGGCAGAGCCATTGTCTCTGCTTGTAACTGCCTTACCAAACACATCTCACGGGCCATTCACTCTCTCCTCCAACCTCTCACCCAATCAGTTCATAGTTCTAGTTGTTCACCCAAGACCAAATTGTTGCACCCAGATCGAAGAGTTAAGTGATTGTCTGTTCGTCCTTTGTTTTCATTGTTTTGAATGTCCTTTGTCCTGCCTGAAGAAGACCCAACAGGTCGAAACGCGTTGTCTTTGATTTTAAATTTGTTTGTTTCTTCGATTGGCGGCCCGGTAAATAAATTCCGTTTCTGCTTTTTGTACTGTAATGTTCCATTTAGTGTTGGGCAATTTTTTTCTCTGTTGTCGTATTTTGAGGTGTTCTTACAGCTACATGCTATTATGTTGTGCTGTTACCAGTGGCCTTGTATTTTGTCATTTTCTCTTTGATTTCAGTGTTGTGTATTATCCTGTATTTTGTTGTGTTCTGTTACAGACACAAACACACACATACTACATCTTGCTTCATAGTACTCTCTCTATACACACACACACATATATATACATATATATTTATATTATATATATATATATATATATATATATATCACGTGCGCGCATGCACACACACACACACACACATGCGTGAACTTTCTCTCACTTACACAACACACACACACACACACACACACACACACACACTCACTCCACACACACACACACACACACACACACACACACACACACGCACGCACGCACGCGCACACACACACTCACACACACACAACAAACAAACACACACACACACACACACACACACACACCACCCACCCCCCCCCCCCCCACACACACACACTCACACACACACACATTCCCCCCCCCCACACACACACACACATACACACACTCACACACACACACACACACACACACACACACACACACATACACGCACACACACACAACACACACACACACACACACACACACACACACACTCACACACACACAACACACTCACACAACACAACACACACACACACACACACACACACACACACACTCACGAGTCGTAAGCAGGTAGATCACCAGGAATGTCCATGGTCAGCTTCGACAGCACAGGTCCCGATATCTTTTGGATGAATCGCTGCCCACCATACAAGTCAGTGACCTTCGTGTCAGGTACCATTCACAAGGAATTTTCAAACGATTCGAGGAATTACATAGACTGAGATCCATACCCCCCCCCCCCCCCCCCCTTTCGTCTCCTACTCCTCTACTTCTCCCCTTTTCCCATGTGCCTCTTCTCCCTCCTCCCCTTACCCTGTCCCCTCTCTCTCTCTCCCCCCCCCCCCCCCCTTTCTTCCTTTGTCTCCCCCATTCCCATTTACCACTCCTGCTGCCGCCCCCCCCTCCTCCCTTTCCGTCGTCCTCCCCTCCCCCCCCCCCCCCCCCCACCCCCGTCGGTCCCTCCTTCTTTTCACTCCGCTTTGTCTTTGCCCCCCCCCCCCCCCCCTTCCCATATCTCTCTGACCATTCTTTG
>CM065747.1:40018792-40028792 GCA_033310375.1 Conus canariensis | reverse complement strand
ACAAGACACGTCCTCTCTAATTTATCTGTGTAAATCTCTAATAAGATCAAAATTAACATACGCACAAGAAGTGTTTTTAGTGCACCAAAATACCTATTAAAGAAGCTTCAAAGTGTAGAATGCAAAGCGCTCAAACTTGCAATGGGTCTTCCCACCTCTGCATCTTGTCTTCGAACATATAATGAAGCTCAAATTTTACCCTTTGATGATCAGAGGGAAGTGGCTGCCATAAAATTTATGATTAGAAGCATTTCAGTTAAGAATGATGTGAAAAATGAGCTTAAAATTAGATCAGATATCGACTTTCCTACACGTGCAAAACGATATCCTCTCAGATTACTTTGGCAACGTATACATCTGAGCTTAGGCAAGTCACGGGTATTACTGTTGACGAAAAGTCTGTGTCTGCTAGGCCGTCCTTCTTCCCGACACCACCCTGGGAACTACAAAGGGCCCATTTTGATATTGAGCGCACTGATTTAAAAAAGAAGGACAATATGAATATAGTGGCGAGCACTGTTAAACCTCATACTGAAGAGAAGTATCCCAATCACTTAAATGTATACACAGATGGGTCATTAATTCAGAAAAATGTGGGCTCTGCTTATTTGATACCTGATTTAAAAGTAGAAAAATATTTTTCACTTGGGAAAAAAATCAGTTTTTACTGCAGAACTTACTGCAATATTAATGGCGTTAAATCATCTTCTAAATTTCGCACGATCTATGTACTAAGTTCTTTTTTGTGTTGATTCAAAGTCTGTGCTTCAGGCACTGAAATCATTAAAATTGCAGAATAAATCAGAAATGATAACTGAAATTAGCAATTTGATTCATGCTCTCTCTATGCAAGGCACGGCAATTACTTTCTGCTGGATACCGTCACACTGTTCTTTTTATTACAACGATAAAGTAGACAGAGTTGCAAAACAAGGTGCAGAATGTAGTTCAGAGTCTCTCAGGATGAATTTTCCACTTACGGGTCAAGAACAATATAGTATAGTGGAATCATTTGCTGGAACCATTTCCAGAGTTCCTTTTAAAGGTCTCACAAAAAACTTATTGACACAGATTTTAGTATTGCAAACTTTAAAACACACTCCCACATCAGCAGAAAGTTATTGTCCCTTACGTATAGGAGGAATGTTGATGCTTTACAACAAAACTGAGTAAAAATGCCTCATGTGTTTGTGGACAGAGCATCACAGTTGATCATATTATCTCATGTGCCGCTGTCAAACAATTTGTACCCATACTTTCTACATATACAGTTAGAAATATTTTTGAATCACCGGTATTAAGCCATGAATTCTTTCTTTCTTTATCAAAGAGTCCAATAAGTAAGTACTTATAGTTTCTCACATTTACTATCTCATACTTATGAGGTTACTTTTAAGTGAGTCAATCACTTACCTACTACTAAATCTACATAAAATATACGAAAGGACCATCTTTATCCGTCCCCTACCTCTCACTGTTCTCTCCCATATACAAAACCATTTGTAGTTTTCTAGCTTTATCGTGAGGGTTTGGTGTAATTGTTTGTTTTTATGTTGATGAGGTGGTGTTTTTTCCGTCTAATATCACCTAGAGTAGATAGACATTAAATTTGAAACTAACGCACACACACATATATCTATAGCCATCGATCTATCATAAATATGTACACACACACACACGCACACACACACACACACACACACACACACACACACACACACACACAACACTTACCGTCAGGGCAGGAATAAAGTGTTCTCCAAGTATCATGTGCAACATACGTACTATTGCGCCGCCCTGTAGAAATAGATAGATGTTACCCAATGAATGAATGAATGAATGAACGAATGAATGAATAAAGAATCAATCAATCAATAAAATAGCCAACCAACCATCAATCAGTCAATCAATCAATCAATGAATCGATCGATCGATCGATCAATCAATCGATCGAATGATCATCCATCCATCAATCCATCACTCTTTCGACCAACCGACGGACCAACGAACACACAAAATTCTTATATTTTATAACACTAATCAATCCCACAATCATATAAACTACCGATCGATCACGCGACCGGCCGCCAAAGGAGCAAAAATCAATAAATCAATTTATCAATCAACCGACTTCCATCCATCCATCCATCCATCCGACCGTCCATCCTTCCACCCATCCGTCCATCCATTCATCAATCAATCCATCCATCCATTACTCATTCACTCACTCAATCAGTCAGTCAGTCAATCAATCAATCAATCAATCAGCCGATCCATCGGTTAATCGAGCCATCAACAAATAAAATTGGAAATGAAATGAGGCAGGGAACAGTAAACAATAAACAGTAAATAAGTGTGTCTCTATTTGACGCCAGGAGCGCAGACACAACCAGCCGAGTCTCCCTGATGAGTTCCGATCCAGCGGACGGAAGGCCTCGGAGCAGGCAATACAAATATATCTGCCTTCAAACGATTACGATGGTTCCCTTATGCAGCTAGTGAAGAGTTCTCATATCTGTAATATATTTTCTTAATTTCATGTTCCCAGTTTCTCCATCTTCAAACCCCCCCTCCCCCTCCATCCCCCCCCCCCACCCCCACCCCCCCTCCTTAAGTCTAAATCTTTACCAAGTCATTACTATGAAGACAGTTGAGTTGTTGGCCTGCGCTTGTTTTTTCCCCCACTATTAGATTGTTCGTCTATGTATTTGTCTGACTTTATTCAAGTTTAAAAGGCTGTGCCAGTCTTGAATAAAAGTTACTCTGTGTTAGGTTTTCTTATGGGAGCAAAAGTTACCCCACTTATTTACTGTTTATTAATCAACAAATAAGTTAACTGATCAACCGAATAACCATTCAGTCAACCGGTCTGCCATCTGGTCAACCAACCATCCATCCAATCAATTAATCCTTCAACAAATCAATCGAGCCATCGATTTGTAGCCATTAATCCATACCACCGACATTCGCACCGCACGTGTCGTGTAAATGTGTATGTGTGTGTTGTGTGTGTGTGTGTGTTTTGTGTGTGTGTATGTGTGTGTGTGTGTATGTGTGTGTGTGTGTGTATGTGTGTGTGTGTGTGTATGTGTGTGTGTGTGTGTGTGTGTATGTGTGTGTGTGTGTGTATGTGTGTGTGTGTGTGTATGTGTGTGTGTGTGTTGTGTGTGTGTGTGTGTGTGTGTGTTGTGTGTGTGTGTGTGTGTGTGTGTGGTTATGTGTGTGTGTGTGTGTGTGTGTGTGTGTGTGTGGAGAGAGAGAGAGAGAAAGAGAGAGAGAGAGACAGAGAGAGAGAGCCAAGTACAAGAAGGTACGCGCAGTTTGTCTGCCCCAACTATTCAACTACGCCATAGGTCGACAGACATAATGTAGATTAACTCGAAAAAGAACAAGATGAGGAAGAAGAAGGGAAAACATATTTATCTCAAAAGCGGAAATGAAATGAGGCAGGGAGCAGTAAACGATAAACAGTAAACAAGTGGGGTATTTTTTGCTCCCATAAGAAAACCTAACGCAGAGTAACTTTTATTCAAGACTGGCACAGCCTTTTAAACTTGAATAAAGTCAGACAAATACATAGATGAACAATCTAATAGTGGGGGAAAAACAAGCGCAGGCCAACAACTCAACTGTCTTCATAGTAATGACTTGGCAAAGATTTAGACTTAAGGAGGGGGGGGGGGGGGGGGGGGGGCGTTTGAAGATGGAGAAACTGGGAACTTGAAATCAGGAAAATATGTTACAGATATGAAAACTCTTCACTAGCTGCATAAGGGAACCATCGCAATCCCTTTTGAAGGCAGATATATTTGTATTGCCTGCTCCGAGGCCTTTCGTCCGCTGGGTCGGAACTCATCAGGGAGACACGGCTGGTTGTGTCTGCACTCCTGGCGTCAAATAGAGACACACCACAATCCATAATACTGTGGTGTTCTCACCACCAAGGGTGCAAAAAGAATCCAATAGCACCCCCAAAGCAGCCAGCGAAGAGTAGTAAATGAAACCAAACGAAAGAGTGGGGAGGAAAAAAGTTGCTGAAAAACTAAAGACATTATGCAAATAGTATAAAATGTAGGGGACAATCTTTGAGCCTACGCTTGAGGATCCACCCAAAGATGCAAGGGAGATCAAAAGACAAACACACAGATGGACAGAAACAAATACAAATAACCTCAATCTAATCTAAACAAAATCGGAAATGAAATGAGGCAGGGAGCAGTAAACGATAAACAGTAAACAAGTGGGGTATTTTTTGCTCCCATAAGAAAACCTAACACAGAGTAACTTTTATTCAAGACTGGCACAGCCTTTTAAACTTGAATAAAGTCAGACAAATACATAGACGAACAATCTAATAGAGGGGGAAAAAAACAAGCGCAGGCCAACAACTCAACTGTCTTCATAGTAATGACTTGGCAAAGATTTGGACTTAAGGGGGGGGGGGGGGGGGGGGGGGGCGTTTGAAGATGGAGAAACTGGGAACTTGAAATTAGGAAAATATGTTACAGATATGAAAACTCTTCACTAGCTGCATAAGGGAACCATCGCAATCCCTTTTGAAGGCAGATATATTTGTATTGCCTGCTCCGAGGCCTTTCGTCCGCTGGGTCGGAACTCATCAGGGAGACACGGCTGGTTGTGTCTGCGCTCCTGGCGTCAAATAGAGACACACCACAATCCATAATACTGTGGTGTTCTCACCACCAAGGGTGCAAAAAGAATCCAATAGCACCCCCAAAGCAGCCAGCGAAGAGTAGTAAATGAAACCAAACGAAAGAGTGGGGAGGAAAAAAGTTGCTGAAAAACTAAAGACATTATGCAAATAGTATAAAATGTAGGGGACAATCTTTGAGCCTACACTTGAGGATCCACCCAAAGATGCAAGGGAGATCAAAAGACAAACACACAGATGGACAGAAACAAATACAAATAACCTCAATTTAATCTAAACAAAATCGGAAATGAAATAAGGCAGGGAGCAGTAAACGATAAACAGTAAACAAGTGGGGTATTTTTTGCTCCCATAAGAAAACCTAACACAGAGTAACTTTTATTCAAGACTGGCACAGCCTTTTAAACTTGAATAAAGTCAGACAAATACATAGACGAACAATCTAATAGAGGGGGAAAAAACAAGCGCTGTGCCAGTCTTGAATAAAAGTTACTCTGTGTTAGGTTTTCTTATGGGAGCAAAAAATACCCCACTTGTTTACTGTTTATCTCAAAAGGATAACTGTCCTAGCATGAATGCTAACCCCCCCCCCCCCCCCCCCCCCCCCCACACACACACACTCTTCCCTATGGACAAAGACAATGAATTATGGGAGTAAAATCTAAACAATGCAACAAAAACAAACGAACAAACAAAAACGAAGGAAGAGCAAAGAACACCGATATTTTCTCACCGTGCTCTACCTCTCCTCACAGAAGATGCTCCTGATGTTTACGCGGCAGACTATATACAATGAAAACAGCTTTATCTCACTTTGGAGTAAGTGTAGTCACCAAGTATTCCCATGATTTCATCACAGTAGGCTCAAAAGAACAGCGGGTTCTGAACCTGGGTTTACAACATAGTTTTTGTACAGGCTTCTGATTTCAGCCCAACAAAAATACAGAAAACACGGAGTTCTCCTGAGTTGGTGCAAAGCAATGAGGTGCCATGTAACGGAGCGCAATGCACAACGATATAACGTATTGAAATCCATGGAATCCAATGCACTATATTGTAATGCCATGCAACAAATGCACCACAACACAACACGACACGACACAACACGACACAACATAACACAACACGACATAACACGACACGACACGACACGACACGACACGACACGACACGACACGATACGACACGACACATTGCAATATAATACGATTGTCTGACAAAACAAGACACAACACAATACAGTACAACACGACATGACACAGCACGATGCGACAAGACACGACACGACACGACACGACACGACACGACACGACACGACACAACACATCACAATACAACACAACACAACAAAACACGACACAGCACAGCACAGCACAGGACAACACAACACAACACAACACAGCACAACACAACACAACACGATACACGACACGACATCACACGGCACCACACAACACCACACAGCACAACACAATTTAACAGAACACCGGCTGTTCTAACCTTGTTGTAGGTATACCAACTAAACATGCGCTCGACTTCAGAAGGAGTGGCCACCGCTGTGTGTAGCGCGTGGGACCGCGTAGAGCCATCAGACTTCATGATATCCATGTACTTGCTGCTGATGAAGAATTCCACCTGGTCAACAAATTCATATACATATAAACCAGAAGGGATTTCGGGAGAGTGCAGCAGAACTTCGTCACCGTCAGTCAGATCCTGAATCCCACATTTGATTTTGATTACCACCACAAACCCGTATCAAAATTCAATTGGTTTATCTTTGGGTCAAAGTTGATGATGGTAATTATTATCATCGTTTAGTTTTATGTTGTGGTTTTACCTGGTTTCTTTCAAATTGGTGGATCAAATGCTGCCTGTGTCTTGCCGAGAGACAAACAAGGTGACAGAGGAGGATTAAAACGTCACCTCACCAGCGGAGGGAACAAACGAAATTCTGTTGACAGTGATAAGTGGTACGAAGTACTGGCTCTCCAGCATGGCACACAATGCATGATACTGAAACATTTCATTCACAATATGTTGTGTAATATTACGGTTTGCTGTGCTTTGTTTTCGAAGACATTTTGTTTTGGCTGTACCTTTTTTTTTTTTCTTTTTTTTTTGAAAAGAAAGAATATTTCCTTCTAAAGGGGAAAGAAAATCCTTTTAAAGAATATCGCAACATCTTCATCCAAATGGAATTGGGAAGGGGGGCTCTGATAATATCTATTGCCGTTTCTGTAAAAAAAAAAAAAAAAAAAAAAAAATTCGAGAATATCTCGAAAGCTTTTTGTGGAGAGAAACTTTTCAGATATCCGTTGTAGTTTCTGTAAAATCCTTTTAGATAATATTGAAATCTTTTCTTTTTTTTTTAATCCAATTAGGATTGGTTGAAAAAGGGACACTGAAACTTCATAATTTTTTTTTTTAAGGGGGAAGACGGACGGGGGGGGGGGGGGGGGGGGGGGGTAGAGAGGATGGTAGAGGTCAGGGCAACTTAAATTATACATGTATCTATTGTAGTTTGTGTCAAATCTTTTTAAAGAACTTGATTTTTTTTTCCCCTTTAAATCCAAGTGAAATGATGAAAAATGACAACTGAAACTTCACAAATCCGATTTTTTTTTTCTTTCACAGAGGGAAGACAGGCGAGGGCAGGGGAAGTGAACTTTAATATCTATTGTAGTATCTGTAAACAACAAACAAGTAGGGTCACTCTTGCTCCCGCAAGAAAACAAATACACGCCCTTAACTCCAAAGGAATGCTGCTTATGACACCGAATCGCCTAGCTGAGCGGTTCTATGGCATTCGTTTGATTCTATCGGCATCACCGGTATCGGCAAATTCATGGCGACTGTTGTTAGACGGACGTGATGGCGCCCTCCGAAGGGAGAGCTCACTCACGCCGGCTCCGCGACTTAGCAATTATTGTCGTCAGTAGGGGGCTTAGTAGGTGGTGTCCTGCGTATGTTGGATCAGATCAGGCGCCACTGAACACCACCAAAGTGACTCGGCAGCAGTGCAGTGTCTCCTCCGGTGGGTTACCACCTGACAATGATAATAATTGACTGCTCCCGGTAGATTGCTGATGCCGGGGCTGCGGCTATTCGGACCTGGCTGTGGCTGTGGACGAGAAGTCGGAATGAGCGGCGTTGGTGTAATGCCACTGAGGTGGTACAGAAGAATGGACAGCAAAACAAACAAAGAAACAAAGAAACAACCCGCTGAATGGTTCCAGTTGCCCGTCATCATTTGGTTTAACAAGATATGACGTTTCATTTGATGAAACTCAACTCACATGTTTAATTTGACGCGCACATTTTGGACTTTCTCGTGATACGCGCTTTTTTGTGTGTCATTTTGACTGCAATGTAAACCCTGCGATGTATTCGCATAGCTTTTGTAAAGATTTATCACAGCTCAAACAAGTAAGTCTGTTTTAACTGCTATTTGAATGCAGCTTCACTTGCAGTTTCACGGTAAATTCAGTCACATAGTTTCACTTACCTACATTTGACGAAGTACATTTTTGTATTGCGTATATCTAATAACAAAGTTATCAATTTCTTTTTGCATCTCTACTTGGTAGAATTCATATTCAATGGTCTTGTCTTGCTAGAATGCAACCTATTATTTGTCACAATATTTTTAAAAAAATACAAATTTCTGTATATAAAACGATCATGGTCACTGATCAAAACTTAGGGAAAAAAAAACACTTCAAAAGACCTGTTCCGGGGGGACAAAATCGGGGAAGATAACGCCTGTCTCTTCATTACAAACAGAGTTACCTTTTCTTAGCTTATGGGACCAACGAACAGATCCAAAGAGCCAAACATTTGGTATGAAGCGCACGCCAGAATAACCATCATGATATCGACTCTCTATGTTACAGGCGGACTGTTTCACGTCCATGTTTTTGGCGTTTTCTCTCTGTGATCGAACTGTTAAGCTGACTGATGGGACAAACTTGCTTTGGGCGTGCTCACCAGCGCCATGTGTCCCATGAAAACGGCAGAGTAACTCTCGCTGCTCTAACACAGATTACCTCCCTTGCAAATAACTGAGAAGATCATATGAATACTTCAATGTCTTTTATTCTAGCAAGTCTGGCTACGTCAGTGCTTGTGAAGAAAATAGCGCGCGCACACACACACACACACACACACACACACACACACACACACACATGCACGCACGCACGCACGCACGCACGCACGCACGCACACACACACACACACACACACACACACACACACACATTTGTTTTGCAAAGATGATACAATATACTATACATCTGTATAGGGGATGGGGTTGGGGGTGACGGCAGATAAGTACGAACAAAGCTGACACCGATTCAAACCCTGTTCGAAGTGCACCATATTTGATGTCTGAGTGCCTGAAAGAAATATTTTTAGTTGAGATTTTCTTTTTTATTTGAGGAAATGTTTTTTCAGCAATTTTTGGGGTGTGTTTTTAAAGAATGATTTTTTTTTTTTTTTTAATTTGAACAACTGTTCCGAGAAATCTGAGGAGGTGACATGGTCCGCCGTGGTTGGCTGGGCTGTAAAGAACATCACCGTTCGCACGCCCACGCTACTTCTTCTGCCCCCCCCCCCCTCCCCCTCTCCCCCAAACCTACCCTCCGCCTCTACACAACCACACTTAGGTGTGTCCCGTCGCAGCCCCTAAACCGGCAGTGCAAAGGGAGCAGTGAATGTCAGGATGATCCGATGATTTGGGTAATGGCATTTACGTCATAATCTACAAACTTTTTTTTTTTTTTTTAAACAGACTTTTTTTGTTGGTGTTTGCTAACTTGAATGCATTTTTTTTGTGTCCTTCAGTAAGGTACTGTTAGCCATGATGTATCAACTACTGGACTTTTGGCAAAGTATGACTATCGCCTGATACTTTGCTTCTTTCAATGCGATCGATTTACCTCTTTCATGTTGGGGTACACTTGATCGACGACGTAACGTGCCCAGTATGTCGCAAATCCTTCGTTCAGCCAAAGGTCATCCCACCAATTACAAGTAATGATGTTTCCATACCACTAGAGCAAACAAAGTGACAAAGGAAGCAGATATGGTCATTCACCACTAGAGCGAACAAAGTGACAAAGGAAGCAGATACTGTCATTCACCACTAGAGCAAACAAAGTGACAAAGGAAGCAGATATGGTCATTCCCACTAGAGCAAACAAAGTGACAAAGGAAGCAGATACATATGGTCATTCACCACTAGAGCAAACAAAGTGACAAAGGAAGCAGATACGGTCATTCACCACTAGAGCAAACAAAGTGACAAAGGCAGCAGATATATAT
>CM065747.1:40001292-40011292 GCA_033310375.1 Conus canariensis | reverse complement strand
ACATGAAATTAAGAAAATATATTACAGATATGAAAACTGTCCACTAGCTGCATAAGGGAACCATCGCAATCCCTTTTGAAAGCAGATATATTTGTATTGCCTGCTCCGAGGCCTTTCGTCCAGCGGCATGGTGAATCAGCCCCACCCTTACTGTCAATGGCATTATCATCATCACCGTTCATCATTATCATCACCATAATCATCACCATTCATTATCATCATCATCACTACTCATTATCATCATCATCGTTCATCATTATCAGCAGCAGCAGCAGCAGCATCACCATTCATTATCATCATCATCACTATTCATTATCATCATCATCGTTCATCATTATCATCATAACCATTGATTATCATCATCATCACTATTCATTATCATCATCATCGTTCATCAACATCATCATCACCATTCATTATCATCATCATCGCCATTCATTATCATCATCATCGCCATTCATTATCATAATCATCACTATTCATTATCATCATCATCACCATTCATTATCATAATCATCACTATTCATTATCATCATCATCGTTCATCATTATCAGCAGCAGCAGCAGCAGCATTCATTATCATCATCATCACTATTCATTATCATCATCATCATCATCGTTCATGATTATCACCAACATCATCACCATTGATTATCATCATCATCACTATTCATTATCATCATCTTCATCATCATCATCACCATTCATTATCGTCATCGTCACTATTCATTATCATCATCTTCATCATCATCGTCACTATTCATTATCATCATCTTCTTCATCATCATCACTATTCATTATCATCATCGTCACTATTCATTATCATCATCTTCATCATCATCATCATCATCACCATTCATTATCATCATCGTCACTGTTCATTATCATCATCTTCATCATCATCATCACTATTCATTATCATCATCGTCACTATTCATTATCATCATCTTCATCATCATCACCATTCATTATCATCATCTTCATCATCATCATCACTATTCATTATCATCATCTTCATCATCATCATCACCATTCATTATCATCATCGTCACTATTCATTATCATCATCATCATCATCATCATCATCATCACTATTCATTATCATCATCGTCACTATTCATTATCATCATCTTCATCATCATCATCACCATTCATTATCATCATCGTCACTATTCATTATCATCATCTTCATCATCATCATCACTATTCATTATCATCATCGTCACTATTCATTATCATCATCTTCATCATCACCATTCATTATCATCTTCATCATCATCATATCATCATCGCCATTACTATCGTAAAGGCACACACACACACACACACACACACACACACACAACACACACAGATGCACGCGCGCACACACACACACACACACACACACACACAATAGCGTGATCATGCACGCGCGCGCGTACACACACAACACACATACACACACACGCGCGCGCGCGCGCGCGCACACACACACGCACGCATGCACGGACACACACACACACACACAGTGCCAGACAGACAGATTGCCATACTTACAGGAAACATTACTCCGTTGGATTTCCCATTGTGGACCTAAGAAGAAAAATACATAAAGCACGTAAGCATTTCTCTCCCCTCTGGCTCATTCGGGTTACCGCCTGTACAAGCGGGGCAAAAAGATGCGTGTGTGCGTGCGTGCGTGCGTGTGCGTGTGTGTGTGCGCGTATGTGTGTGTGTGTGTGTGATAATGTGGCTTGACAACAGCTGAAAAGAGCTGTTGATGATCCACCAATCGCGAAGAAGCTTACAACGTCGGCCGATCGCCTACCCAATCAAGTAAAGCAATGCATATATACAAGCAGACGAGACAGAGAAGAACAATGAACACACATTCCAAACAACCGGGTCTGGAATTCAGCATTTTCCCCGATACAAGATCCACTTCATCTTTAAATGCAAGAAAGGCGAATATACTGCCTTTAAAGGAAAAAAAATCTAGTTTCCAGTCACATACTGCTCTTACTATTTTCGCCGAAGACGGCTATATTTTCATCTGCATATGTTTTGTCTGTCAGCAGTGTTAATAAAAAAGAATTATACAAGCCATTTAAACACAACTTGGTAATATGCTGGAATTTTACCAAAGGATGACCATGTTGAAATTTTTGTGTAATCAGTTGAGCGATCCTGGATGAAACGGCGGATAAAGTTTACGTTCCTACAAAATACTTATAAAACTACCACTGAACATAGATACTGTGAAATCACTGTGTAATACTCTTTTTTGTAATTCTCTTTTTAAAAAAGGCATGGGAAATTACTCTTTCAGTCTTGTGCCCCCCCCTCCCCCCTCCCCCCTCCCCGCGCGTGCGCGCGCGTGTGTTTGTGTGTGTGTGAGTTTCTCTCTCTCTCTCTCTTCTGTGTCTGTCTCTCTGTCTGTCTTTGTGTCTTTGTGTCTGTCTGTCTCTTGTTCATGGGGGCAATGGCCTACATATGAAAAAACAAAATCTCAGTCTCTATCTCTGACTGACGCCGACTCTCTCTCTCTCTCTCTCTCTCTCTCTCTCTCTTCTCTCTCTCTCTCTCTTTCTCTCCCCGCCCCCCCCCCCTGTCTGTCTGTCTGTCTGTCTTCTCTCTCTCTCTCTCTCTCTCTTTCTCTCTCTCCCGCTCCCTCTCTCTCTCTCTTTCTCTGGACTGGTCTCTCCCATCTATTGTTCCAAAGGTGCTGCTTGTCAAGTGTAAATTTTTGTCTTTGCTTACACGATAAGGTGCCTATTCAATAATTTTTTTTTGTTCCAGAAATGTGTGTTACAATTTCATTGTTGTGATAATGTCTATTGTGTATATTTATCTATTTTCCAATAACCATTTTGTCATGAATTATATATGATGACCCCTCCCCTCCCACCCACACCTGCTTGTCTCTGTCTCTGTCTGTCTGTCTGTCTGTCTGTCTGTCTGTCTCTCTCTCTCTCTCTCTCTCTCTCTCTCTCTCTCTCTCTCTCTTTTCCAGGCATTGATTGTCTTGTTTTTGTGTGTACTAACCATTTTTATTTATAGCATTTATATATGTTTAATTCGATTCTAGATTAGTTTTGCTGTTGGTGTTATTGTATTTTCTACATATTTCCCTTTATTGAGGGCCGGGTTTAAAAAAAAGCCGTTTTGTGCTTATTCCGCTTTTTCCCTCATTAAAAAAAGATTCGTTTGTTCGTTCGTTCGTTCATTCGTTCGTTCGTTCGTTCTCTCTCTCTCTCTCTCTCTCTCTCTCTCTCTCTCTCTCTCTCTCTCTCCTTCCCTCCCCTTCCTGTCTCGCTTCCCTCTGCCCTGTCCCTCTATACCCCCTCCCCACTCTCTCACCTCTCCCAGGTCAATGTAGGTGGTCAGGGGTTCAAAGTCCGACACGACCACAGCCACCAGATACGAAGACATGACAGGACTGGGCCCATAGATGTCCACTGTCCACCTCTCGTCCTCCGGGCTGGTCAGTCGATCGATCAATCAGTCAGTCAATGAATCAGTAAATCGGTCCTTCTTTCATTCATCCATCCATCGATCAATCGATCGATCAATCAGTCAGTCAACCAGCCAGATAAAAATTTCAAGTCATATTTCTAACGTATTTGTCCATCAATCAATGTGTCGAACAAATGATCAGTGTGTTATTCGACGAAGCCACCCCACTGACCAACGAACCAACCCTTCGAGTTCTTCATCGATCGAACAGCTCAGTTACCCATTCATTCATTCACTCACTCACTCACTCTCTCTCTCGCTGACTTGCTCAGTCGCTCACTCTGTCCCTTAGATAATAATAATGCATGTCGAAATTACCAATATCAAACCAACGTTCCAACTGACCAACCAACTAACCGGCCAACCAACCAATCAGCAAAACCAACCAACCAGCCAGCCAAACAACCAGCCAGTCAACCAGCCAGTCAACCAGCCAGTCAACAGCCAGCCAGCCAACCAGCCAATCAACCAGCCAGTCAACCAGTCAACCAACCAGCCAGCTAGCCAACATGCCAGTCAACTAGCCAGCCAACCAGCCAGCCCACTAACCAAACAGACCAGCCAACCCATCAACCAACCAGCCAGGCAACGAGCCAGCCAATCAGTTAACTAACCAACTAACTAACCAAACAGTCAATCAACCAACCAGCCGACCAACCAACCAACCAACCAACCGACCTACCAGCCAGCTAAACAACCGACAACCAGCCAACCAACTAACCAGTAAACCACCCAAACAACTAGCCGACCAAGCAGTCAGCTAAGTAACCAACCAAACAGTCAACCAAGTAACCAGCCAGCCAGCCAACCAACCAACCAACCAGCCAGCTAACGACCAACCAAAAAAAAAAAAAAAAAAAAAGCCAATCTGTCAACAAACTAGCCAACAAATCTGTCAACCATTTAATAAGGCAGCCAACTAGCCAACCAGCCAGACAACTAGCCAACCGATCAACCAGCCACCCAAAGAACCAACCACCCACTCAACTGTCCATCCAACCAACCAACCAACCAACCCACCAACCAGCCAGCCATCTCTTCCAACCGCCCGCCAAGCCAAAACGCCCCCCCCCCCCCCTCCACCACCCATTCCTTCCCCGTTATCCTTCAATCCATCCGGCCATGAGCTCTCCAACCGCCCCCCCCCCCCTCCTCCCCCCAACCCACCCACCGACCACCTCAGCCTCAGCCAAGCCCAGACTCACTCCACACTGGAGCTCAGGCGGGGGGCGTTGAACAGGGTACTGTAGTTTCGCCCCGTGTCCGTCCGTCTGGCTATACGTGCGGAGAAGCGAGATTTGAACCCCGGCTCGTCGAAGCACGGGAACACGGTCCGGGCGTGAACCGGTTGCATCAGCGTGGCGGCGTAGCCTCTGCGCATCATCCGTGAAGAAGAATGGGGGATTTGACGAATTGATGGCTGTGATGGTGAGGAAGACGAGAATGGATACGATGATGTTGGTGACGATGGTGTTTGATGTTGATTATGATGGTGATGATGTTGATGACGAGGCTGAGGACTTGCTCCTGCTGCTGCTGCTGCTGCTGCTGCTGCTGCTGCTGCTACTGAGCTGGGGCTATGGGGGGGGGGGGGGGGAGACACGGTGAGAGAGAGAGAGTGAGTGAGTGAGAGAGGGTGAGAGAGAGAGAGAGAGAGAGAGAGAGAGACTTTGGGAAAGAGATAGTTATACAATGATTTCACACACACACACACACACACACAACACACACACACACACACACACACACACACACACAAACGCGCGCGCGCACAGAGAGAAAGAGAGAGAGAGAGAGTCTCCATACTTGTTGTCGAATGTGGCATGGTACGGTTGAAATCTCTCTCTCTCTCTCTCTCTCTCTCTCTCTCTCTCTCTCTCTCTCTCTCTCTCCCTCCCCCTCCCCCTCTCACACACACACTTACACACACAGACACAGACACACATACACACACACACACACACACAACTCTTCTAGTTTGGTGTGACATCCCTTGTGAGCACACACAGTATTAAACTTTATCTCATTTTGCGTACCTTATGTACAAACTGGCCTTATTTCGTCGCTATATAGGACCCCAAAAAATGTGAACATATTGCCTTGTTTTCCGTCGGAAAAATCTTAGATTCCTGAAGTGCTGCTTTTGGGACTTGAAAATGTACAAGTAAACTTCGGGGCATTTCCTTTTTATCTTTTTCTGTCCCATCTTCTGTGCCACCTCAGTGGCAGTACACCCACGCCGCTCATTCTGACACCTCGTCCACAGCCACAGCCCGGCCCGGCCCGTCGCAGCTCCGGCAATCCACAGGGAGCAGTCAATGTCGAGTCGTCAAGTGGCAACCCATCGGAGGAGACACTGCACTGCTGCCGGGTCACTTCAGTGATGTTCAGTGGCGCCTGTTCTGATTTAACATACGCAGGACACCACCTACTAAGCCCCCTACTGACGACAAGAATTGCTTAGTCGCGGAGCCGGCGCGAGGGAGCTCTCCTTCCGGTTGACGCCACCGCATCCGTCCAACGACAGCCCCCATGGACTCGCCGATAGCGCTGACTCGGACCATTTCCTTGTCCCTTCATGCCCTCCCGAAGACAAGAGAGCAAGAGGAGATAATCTCTTGATAGCAGGAAGCTCCCAGAATAACGCAAGAGAAGACAATCAATTGACGGAAAGAAGCTTTTTATTATTCGCTGAGCTCCTCCACCCCAATGGATTATCTTCTCTTTCCTGTGGCTACGCAGACACCTTGACGGAAAGTAGTCATCACTTACACCCGGCCCGCGCTCACTTCTCCACCCCACCCCTGCCCCTTCACACACACGCACACACACACACACACACACACACACACACACACACACACACACACACACACACACACACACACATACTTACACGGTGTTTCCATCCCGGTCTGTATACGAGGTATAGTACAGTCCAGTGCCAGACCACCTCGACATAAAGCCACTGAATGCCATATACAAGGTGTACGTGACACCGGTCTCGAACACTTCTCCCCCATCCAGCACGATAGAGTAGAAGTCACGTTGCTTGTCCTCTTCCACCGTAAACGATAACTCCTTTTCCTGGGGGTTAAAAGGGGGGGAAAAATATAAATAAAGGGGGTAGAGTTAGAGGGGGCGTGACGGGGGCTGGGGGAGGGATGTGATATGCATCGCAGGTTTTAGTGTAATGGCCGTTGATATCACTACCGGTCCCTTAAAGGGCCTCAGAAAGTCTGCTTGCACAGTGGTAGTGGTGGTTGTGGTGGTGGTAGTGGTGGTAACAGTAGCAGTATCGTAGTGGTAGTAGTTGTGGTAGTAGTAGAAGTAGCAGCAGCCGCAGCAGCAACAGTAGTAGTAGTAGGAGGAGGAGGAGGAGGAGGAGAAGAAGGAGGAGGAGGAGGAGGAAGAGGAGGAGGGGGAAGAGGAGGAGGAGGAAGAGGAAGTAGTAGTAGTAGTAGTAGTAGTAGTAGTAGTTAAATAGTAGTAGTAGTAGTGGTGGTGGTGGTGGTGGTGGTGGTAGTTGTAGTAGTGAAAGCAGCAGCAGCAGCAACAGCAGCAGCAGTAGTAGTAGTAGTAGTGGTGGTGGTGGTGGTGGTAGTTGTAGTAGCAGCAGCAGCAATAGTAGTAGTAGCAGTGGTAGTGGTGGTGGTGGTGGTAGTTGTAGTAGTAGCAGCAGCAGCAGTAGTAGTAGTAATACTAGTAGTAGAAGCAACAGCAGCAGCAGCAGCAGACGCAGCAGCAGCAGTATAGTAGTGGTAGTAGTAGTAGTAGTAGCAGTAGTAGTAGTAGTCGTAGTGGTGGTGGGGGTGGGGGTGGTGGGTGGTGATGGTGTTGGTTGTAGTAGTAATAGCAGTGCTAAAATCGCCCCCCCCCCCCCCCCCCCCCCCCACCCCCCCCCCCCCCCCCCCCCCCCCCCTTCATTCCACCCTTCCCACCCCTTTAACATAAAATCATAACATCTATGAAAATCCTATCAATCATACATGGACAGAACAGAGTCACTGAAGAAGCAGAAGCAGCAGCAAAAATGATAATAATCCGTATCAAGAACTACAACAACAGCAACAACAACAACAACAACAAAACGATAATGATAATAATGACAAGAACAAGAGCAAGAACAAGAAGAACAAGAACAAGAAGTAGAAGAAGAACAACAACAACAATATTACTACTACTACTACGACTACTACTACTACTACTACTATCACTGCTAATGACGATGATGATGATAACGACGACATCAAGAACAGCAACTACAACAACAACACAACAACAATAATGATAATGCGGCTGCTGATGATGATGGTGATGGGAATACTGCAATTCAAAGACTGCACGACGACGTGTCATACGATTAGAAACAGCTGACTGGCTGACATTTATAGTTCGCTTTAAAAGAAAAAAAAAATATGCCTTTAGTTGCTATCAGGGAGGGGAAGGGAGGAGAAAGGGGGGGGGGGGGGGTTCTGACGAACTGTACATGACGGTCACGTGTTTGTAGCCAGGGTGAGCTTCCCCTAGCTGGAGGATTCTAGTCCTGGTCAGTCACGGCTTCGGGTGGCTGAGATGAGCGCTGCCAGGTTAGCTAGGTCCGTGATACACCCCCCTACTCTTCCCTACCCTACCCTACCCTACCCTACCCTACCCTACATTAAACTACCCTACACTACACTGCACTGCACTGCACTACACTACACTGCAGTACATTACACAGCATTCCACTATACTGCACTGCACTGCACTACACTAAACTACCCTACCCTATACTGCACTACACTAAACTACCCTACACTACACTACACTAATCTACCCTACCCTACACTGCACTACACTAAACTACCCTACCCTACACTGCACTACACTAAACTACCCTACCCTACACTGCACTACACTAAACTACCCTACCCTACTACTAAACACTACACTAAACTACCCTACACTACACTACACTAAAACTACCCTACCCTACACTGCACTACACTAAACTACCCTACACTACACTGCAACTACACTAAACTACCCTACCACTACACTGCACTACACTAAACTACCCTACCCTACACTTCACTACACTAACTACCCTACCCTACACTACACTACACTAATCTAAACCCTACCCTACACTGCACTACACTAAACTACCCTACCCTACACTGCACTACACTAAACTACCCTACACTACTACACTACATACTACACTACAACCACTACCCTACCACTGCACTACACTAACACTACCTACACCATAACAACACCTACTACACTGCACTACACTAAACTACCTACCCTACACTGCACTACACTAACACTAATCACTACACTAAACTACACCCTACACTGCACTACAACTAACTACCTACCCTACCTACAACTACCACTACACTACACTACACTAATACCCTACCCTACACTGCACTACACTAAACTACCCTACCCTACACTGCACTACACTAAACTACCCTACCTACACTGACTACACTAACACCTACACATACTAACACTAAACTACCCTACACTCACTACACTAACCTACCCTACCCTACCTACACTGCACTACACTAACCTACCCTACCCTACACTGCACTACACTAAACTACCCTACCCTACACTGCACTACACTAAACTACCCTACCCTACACTGCACTACACTAAACTACCCTACCCCTACACTACACTACACTACCACTAAACTACCCTACCCTACACTGCACTGCACTAAACTACCCTACACTACATCTACACTAAACTACCCTACCCTACACCGCACTACACTAAACTACCCTACCCTACACTGCACTGCACTACACTAAACTACCCTACCCTACACTACACTGCACTGCACTACACTACACTACATTACACTACACTGCACTGCACTGCACTACACTACATTATATTACACTACACTGCACTGCACTACACTAGAACTACACTACACTACACTACACGACAGGACGCTACACGACACGACATGACACTACACTACACTACACTACACTACATTGCACAACACTACGCTACACTGCACTACTCTACACCTCACTTCACTACGCTACACTACGCTACGCTACACTACGCTGGAACCATCGTGAATGAAAAAAAGGTCCCAACAATGTACGAGCAGCATTGTGCATAAAAGAAACCCAACAAATTCCTATTACAAAATAAACAACAGCAGCAACAAACAACAAATCTAGAAAGAACAGATGATTAGACATTGTTGGTGCACCAAAGACAATTAAAAAGAATGGATATTGGGGATGGCGAGGAAAAAGCAGAAAACAACGAAGAACAAATGTATGAAAAAGAGATGGAGAGAAAGATCTGGAAACAAGCAAACAAATGAAAAATAATGAACGACTGATTAAACCCAAGAAAGAAAAAGGAACAAATCTCAAAAATTAAAAAAGATAAATATAAGAAAATGAAAAACATAAATAAAAAAGAAAACTGAACCAAAACAAACAGAAAGTAAAAAGTATGACAACCATTT
>CM065747.1:39978792-39996292 GCA_033310375.1 Conus canariensis | reverse complement strand
CAAGATCAGTATCAGAAAAAAAACATCAGTTACAGACATGCCTAATAGACACGGTAGGTATGTCTTAAGGGGCACACATTCAAACAAGATATGATGTCTTGATTTGTTTGTTTCCCCACATATATATTTTGTTGAAGCATTATATCTAGTTCCAAGAGCATCTAGTTTTAGTCGATAAAATGTTGAAAAGAAGTTTCTGTATTGATACGCAATCATCACGTAATTCCAGGTGTTGGACGCCTTTGACTGAATCAATACTGAAAAGTTGACTATTATTATTGTGTTTTAACGTGTGAATAAGTTTGTTCTGACTATTTCTGAAACACTACCATGTCATTTGTCTTAAACATGTGATGTCTCTCTTATAAAGTGAAGGGTGCAGAAAGTTGTTGTGCATACATTTCATTTCTAGCACGTTTGTTCACACATCTATCAGCAAGTTCAATACCGAATATTCCACAGCGTGAAGGAATCCAAAAGAAAGTTAAGCCAGTACCTTTACACATCAATATATGAATCAAATGGCAAATTTCTTTTAAAATAGAATTATCTGCATTCGATTTGCAAAACTTGAGGGATTTCAATACTGACATCGAATCATACGCAGATCAACACTTGAAAAATTGTCCGTGGTAAGTCAATTAGATTATGTCAAAGCCATTAATATGGTTATCATTTTAGCAACGAATATAGATCTACGTTTTCCGACAAAGTCTGATTTTTCTACTTTCAATGACGGAATAACAAAAGCAGACCCAGCCTCTTATTTTTTGTTAGTGAGCCGTCTGTAAACACCGTAAGATGGTTGGGGTATTTGTTTTCCAAACTGCTGGATATGATAAGATGTAAGGTTATCAGCTTTTTTTGCAGCAGAGTGATCAAGGTCTAGCGTCGCTCTGTTTTTTTCCCAGTTTGGCCTGTCTGTAAAATAGTCTTTGCCAAGGATTTAACATTCACACCAGTTTCCTTCAACAGATTTGCGGTATAAGAACCAATGGTGGATAATGAGATCGTGTTAGCTCTCTTCGGATAATCAGACTCAGGATTTATATGTATTTCTTTTTCATTTACGCCTTCCCTCGTCGAACATTTCATAATACATTTCGTGACTGTGAGTTTCCCACATTCGTGTCATGGTAAAATATCTCTCTCTCCTGTTCCAATAGTAGATGCATGCACTGCGACGCCAAGGCCTAATTTAAAGGCTTTACTGTCAACACTTGGTAGTTTTTGTAACAAATGTTTGGGCGCACTAAAGAAAATTTCATGAGCATATGATGACTTAGAACGAATTAACGATATTGCTAAGTGCTTCAACGTTTTTACATGCTGACACCAGCTTTGTTTGCTCAACATTTGTCGACATTTGTGCCCGAAAGGAGTGTTTTGAATTTATCCCGATCGGCGAATCTGACATTGTATTTAGGTATTTTGTCCTCTGGTAGGCTAAGTCTTGCACGTCGTGTGTTTTATTGATCGTCATTATGATCGGCAGATGATCACTTCCCAGGCTGTCTTCGTAAGCCTTCTAACGCAAACAAAAGCTAACTGTGGAGAAATCATAGACAGTCTTTGGCACTTGGTCTATGAGAAGGGATATCTAGAATTCTAGTTATACTTCCATCATTTAACAAACACAATGCAGTATCGATCACGTTTTCAACAAAACGGTTCCTAGATATGGAAGAACAACCTTTTTCCCAAAATGAAGAATGGGCATCAAAATCACCAGCAATAAGCCATTTTTCATTAGTGTTTTCTACAGCATGTCACCACTCAGTGTTTTTGTCATTTGGCCCTTTAGGTAAACTTGCAGCTATCAGGAGGGTGTCAGCCAGGCATCGATTGGTTGAACCTATGACCTATGAATAATCTAATCCGATTTCCGGTTCCCACACACACAACAAATCTAGGCACCTTCACCCAAAGGGTGGGGATGGGGGGCGAGGGTGCAAAAAGCAGCAACCAACTCATTCTCCAGAGAGTATGAACCTAAAATACATTACAATGCATTAATGAACAGTAGGCCTAACTGCAGATTCAGTTTCTTTGTCGACTGGAAAAAAAAGATGCGAGACGAAGTCTAAACACTCTTTCTACTCAGAACACATTATATCTATGATCGTTTCTGAGTTATTTCATCAGTATCATGACAAAAGTACTCCCTGTTGCCGATGACATTGATGTCGTTGCCCCTGATCGTCTGCACTAAGAGGAACTGGAAATCGGATTAGATTATTCATAGGTCACAGGTTCAACCAATCGATGCCTGGCTGACGCCCTCCCGATAGCCGCAAGTTGTAGGTAAAATACACAGAGACAACAGTGAGAATAATTTTGTTGTTAACTTTCACACTGGCTGAGCATGAATACAAATATGACAGATCTGATGGCGCTGGCGATGGTGGTTAGGATTCTGATATAGGCCTAAATAGCAATGTTGATTTTTTCTTTTGAATCAGAAACTCGATTGTGCACAGGTGGATAACAAAAATGGGGTAATCTTAGTAATTTCGATCTGCACACGTTTAGTGATTGCAAAATCAAGATATGGTACACATGATTTGCCAGGTGTTGAATCAGTAGCGACTCATTTGTCAGCACCGATCTGGCATTCCACTGTAAGATCTTAACAGACTTATCAGGCATGTTAGTTTTTCACTAATGCAACAATACCAGTTCAAAGAGTGGAGAAAGAAACGCAACTAGAAACTCCTTAAAAAGCAAGATGATAAAAACACACAAATAAAATAAAAAAACAAAAACCAACACAACACACAACACACACACACAACACACACACACACACACAGAGAGAGAGAGAGAGAGAGAGAGAGAGAGAGAGAGAGAGAGAGAGAGAGAGAGAGTTTTCAGTAAGTCTAGCGATAGGCCTAATTGTGAAGTTGTAGGCTTTATAAAACAGTCGAATACTTCTGAGCTGAAATCAAAGCAAATCTACACACGAAATGATGAATCTATGTGTATCTGTCCTATTAGAATCAGATCTATCGCCAGTCTCTCATGGCATCAGAATAGTTCCACCATGCGCCTCTCTCTTGAAGAGAAGGTCGATCCAAACGTCTTGGGTAGGATGAAAACCTCCCTGGGGATGATGTGGCATGGTGTGCCACCTTGTCTTCTTCGGTGTCGCCCAAAACAGCCGCCGGCCATCTCCCAACGTTACCGGCAAGCAGGCTGGCTCCTCTCCGGGTCGGGTGAAGGTCGTGTCTCAGTGTCTGGGAGTTCGGCTGCAGACTGGCATGGTTTAATGGAGGACACATAAGAAATTCCATACCGCTCCGAGCTCGTAAGCGTGCTGAATAGCTCTCTATTTACCTCAAGGTCTGGGTTGCTGACAGGAGCGATTTTACAGACAACAACGTAGGCTGCATGATTTTCGGTGGCCATCGCTCGTATAGATTTGGCGGAGTCAGGGGTATGCGGTTGGGGTGCTCAGGCTACTTTAGATCCTTTGCTATCGTTTTGTTGCCCCTAATAGACCTATTTTCTTTCCTGGATCTGGATCTGGATACATACGTCGCAGGAGCCAATCAACGGCTATAAACACGACGGAACAGGTCATCAATAATATTCAAAAATGACGGCTGACCTTCCAAATTGAAGATTGAAGTCTTGACTACAAACTCTCGGATCCTTGTTTTTTGATATCATTTTCACCGCAGTGGATAACCACAGCATCCTCTGGTCTTCCTACGGCGGAGAGAGCTGTTTTAAGTGTTGGCATTAAATGTTTGGTAGGCTAGTAAAGGTTTTCTACAATACAGTTTCCAAGCCGTAAAACAGACCCAGTATCTTCCCGTCCACTCCATTCAGGACCGAGTCGAGCAAAAGCATGACCAAAAGAACGTCTTGTGTTTCTTTTTCTTTTCCTCCCTTCTACTGATTTGCAGTTTGACGTCATTTTTCCCTGTTGCGTCATTGGCTGTGGACCTTGTCGTTCTTTTTTTTTTTTTTTTTTTTTGCTTTAATTTCTTTTGTAGTTCTGTTTGTTTTGTTTTCTGCTGCAAGAGCTCTGCATCTGTTGTTGGGCCTAGTGATGGTTTGGTGGTACGGGCTGATGAAGATCTTGCCACTTCCACGTAAGTGCGACAAGTCCGCCTTCAACCAGTACAACACCAGAAACTCCCATGAGCTGCAGTACCAGGTAGAATCCTGCTGCAGGAACTACAGAAAGAACAGCTTTCCGCGCACTGGAAGAGAGTGGAACAATCTTCCAGCTGTGGCAGTGGCATCGGCCTCGCTGGAGGACTTCAAATCCTGGATTTTACCTCCTCCCCCTCCCCCTCCCCCGCTCCCCTCCCCTCTCCTGCTCCCTCTCCTGTCCCCCCTCCTCCCCCAACTATCCCTCTTCCTCACCTTTGTCCGTCCCACCCACTCCAGTGTAAGGCCCACTTATGCCCTCCCCTCCCCCCCCCCACTCCTCTCCCTTTGGAGGCCTGAAAATCATGGGTGGCCGCAGCCCAAGACACTTTGAAAGCTTTAAAGACTAAAGTCTAACTATCAGTTCAGTTTGCAGTTTCACGGTGTTTTCAAAGGAGGAGGAGATCCTGTCGGTTAACTTCTCGATCAAAGTGTTCAATTGTTCGATCTCACTTGCTTGAGTTTCTTTTCTGTTTGTCACATCGTTGAGAGTTCCGTTGCTCTTGCTTTCAGGTACTGGAACTTGCCGCGCAGCTCGCTCCAAAACTTCTGTCTTCGGTCCTGCCGACTCCTCTTCATTTTTGGGAGAGTTGTTATTTTCATTTTGAGGAGTCGGATTGGTGTGACGACCTCCTGAATTTCTGGATCTGGTTACTGTGGTTATAGTTCCTGTAGATAAGCTCCATTTCAGCAAGAGCGCAGTTTAGCTTCTGAACGTTTCCACCATCTTGAATTGCTTTTTTTTTCAGATTGACCATAACATTTGATTTCTATTTGCCTACCTTTCGTTGTTGTATCAAGCTAAGAGCAGAATGTATCAAGAAATAACAGTCAGATCGGATTTAAATATGGATGGCTCTGGTATAATAAAGAATGTGAAAAGCAAAAACGAAGTGAAGACAACTGTACAAGTAGACAGTGGAAGCAATGAGAGTGTAGACTGAAACGCGTTTTGCAAAACAGTTTTTAATTTGGGATACTTCGAAAATTGCTAAAACAACACAAGCGAGCACGTGCCTGACTTTTTTTTTTCACCGTATTCTTACACGATTTGTTTTAAAAAAAAAAAAAAAGGAAAGTATTGCGCTTCCGTTATACAAGAAAGGCTATGTTCCTAATCCCAGTGTTTACAGGGGGGGGGGGGGGGGTGTCTTTTCATACCAGCAATAAAATGTATAGTTCAGTTACAATTTGCCTTTATTTGCAAAGCATATTGAATAAAGTATCATCGGAAAGCTCCAAGCTAGTTTTAGAATAATTCAATAGTTGATCACGTATTTACATTTCTGCTTGTGTCTAGTAATAGTTTGTTTAAACCAGAAATTGTACGTAGTTATTTTGAAAAACCGTTTACTTTTTTTCCAAACTTGATTTTTTGCAGTGCATTTTTTTTTTTTTTTTTTTTTTTTTTGTGAAAAGGGACTAACAAGTAAGCCATACAGGAGATCAAAAGCTACAAAGATGCACAATAACTTTAAAATTATGGTAAAATGTGGATGAAGCCGGCAAATCATATTAAATGTATGTATGGTGTAAAACAGGGCGGTGTGTGTTTCCGAGTTCTGTTTTCTCATTTTATAAAAGAGCTCCCCGAAGAAGGTATTGAAAATGGTCAGCGTGAGCATCACAGACTATCATTATAAACCATTCATTTTGTTACTTGCACATCACATACCTTGATAGCAGAAATCGTCACTGGTCTACAAACACTTGAATACTTTGTATCAAGCTGCTTTTTTTTTTTTTAATCTAAAAGGAAAGCTGAACTAAAACAATATCATTGTTTGCAAAAAGGGTGGTCATAAATCAATATGAACATGCAATATATACAAAAATGCCTGTTGTAAATGCTTTCAAATAAAGATACCCAAGGTAAATTCAGCTTTCCTCGGCCCAGCGTATACTGACTTCGAAAGTACAACCAAAACATGGTGGTGTGTATCGTGCGGAAATTTCGTGCTCTGAATATCAACAATTTGGATTCATCTCTAATGCTGTTTGATTCTAAGGTTCAGCCCATGGATCAGCATGGTGCAGAACTTTGTGGTCTGGATGCACGTCTGCTCACCAGAACTTTTTTTTGTTCTTTTTAAAAAGTATTCGGGAATCAAGATGCAACTGTGCATCCAGAGCATGCAAAAGAGCCCAGGACAATATGGGAGTTGTCCGAGGAAAATTCTTAACATCAACAACAACAACAACAGTAGGCATCCTTCAGTCTCAGAAGACTATGGAGTTGCGCTCTAGGTGTCTATTCTGGTACAGCGACGGGTGTGGCTGGCCAGTCCGATGCGGGAATGACAGTCCCTGTGGCAGAGGGCACAGATGAAGTCTGACGCTGGTCTGTCTGCCTGGGCTGCAGCCTTTCTTCTCATTCTCTTTTCCCCATGCTGCTGAGCGAGTGTCTCTTCGAACTTGGAGAGACCTTTCTGCACAGTCTGTCTCCAGGCTGACCGTTCGAGGGCTGTTGCTTCCCAGTTGTTCTGGTCGATGTTCAAGGCCTTTAGGTCCCTCTTGCACACGTCTTTGAATCGCAGCTGTGGTCTGCCTGTGAGACGCTTTCCCTGCACAAGTTCTCCATAGAGGAGGTCTTTAGGGATCCGTCCATCATCCATGCACACATGGCCGAGCCAGCGCATACGTCTCTGTTTCAGCAGCGTGTACATGCAGGTGCATCCCGCTTTTTCCAGGACAGTGTTGTTTGGGACCTTGTCCTGCCAGGTGATGTTCAGAATGCGTCGGAGGCTACGCATATGAAAAGCATTGAGCTTTCGCTCTTGTCGGGCACGCAAAGTCCAAGACTCGCTGCCATACAGGAGGGTGCTCACGACGCAGGCTCTGTAGATCTGGATCTTTGTGTGCTCAGTCAGCTTGCTGTTGTTCCATGCTTTCTTTGTCAGTCTGGTCATGGTAGTAGCTGCCTTGCCGATGCGCCTGTCGAGCTCTGCGTCAAGTGAGAGGGTGTCTGAGATAGTTGAGCCCAGATAAACAAAGTCATGGACGACATCCAGTTCATGGTCATTGATGCTGATGACTGGGGGAGAGTCAACATCCTGTCCCATGACCTGTGTTTTCTTTAAGCTAATGGTAAGCCCGAAGTCTTGGCAGGCATCGCTGAAGCAAGTCATGAGCTGCTGTAGGTCCTCGGCTGAGTGGGTGGTTACTGCTGCGTCGTCTGCAAAGAGGAAGTCACACATGCACCTCAGCTTGACTTTAGTCTTGGCTCTTAGTCTGGAGAGGTTGAAGAGCTTTCCGTATGTCCTGGTTCGGAGGTAGATACCTTCAGCTGCAGGACCAAATGCGTGTTTCAGCATCACAGCAAAGAAGATTCCAAACAACAACAACAACAACAACAACAAGAGAGAGAGAGGGGAGAGAGAGAGAGAGAGAGAGAGAGAGAGAGAGAGAGAGAGAGAGAGAGAGAGAGAAGAGAGAAGAAGAAGAAGAAGAAGAAGAAGAAGAAACCCACCATGAAAAAAGACAAAAATGCACACACACACACACACACACACACACACACACACACACACACACACACACACACGTGCGAGCGAGCGCGCGCATGTGCACGCACGCACGTACGCACTCACGCAGGCACGCACGCACGCACACACGCACACACAATGGACATACACCCCTTCCTCCTCCCCCCTCACACACACACACACACACACGTATGGACACACACCCCTCCCCCCCCCCCCTCACACACACACACACACACACACACACACACACACACACGTATGGACACACACCCCTCCCTCCTCCCCCCCTCACACACACACACACACACACGTATGGACACACACACCCCTCCCTCCTACCCCCCCCCCCCACACACACACACACACACACACACACACACACACACACACGTATGGACACACACCCCTCCCCCTCCTCCCCCCCCCTCACACACACCCCACACACACACACACACACACACACACACACACACACACACACCACACGGACGGACGGACGGTACTGCACCACGGGTACACTTTCTTTCCAGAGATAGCAGTCAGAATTTCACACAGTGAAATCTGTGGTGACGAAGATCTATAATGCAGTGCTGTGATGGCGGTCACGACTCCTTGTACCATTCACAAAATGCATTCAATACATAATGTTCAAACATAGTACACCTGTCCTATTATGGGTATGTTCCGAATTTGTTAACTTCTGAGACTGAAAAACACTTTTTTTTAATTTTCACGTACATCCTCACTATCATTGTCTTCTATGTTTAATCGGTAATTTAGGAAACGCTTAAACGCAGTCTGCTGTTGTTGGTTTTCCCATTATGATCTCGCCTTTTTATTTCAAGACCATTACGTCATCTTGTCGTGAACTTTGCAATGTGGGTTATTTCAAAATCATGATTTCTTCTTCTTCTTCTGCGTACTCAGGCTGATACTCCTGCGGACACCCCCTTATAGAAAGGCAAGGATTAATCCCATCTATCCAACAAAGGGAGTGGAGTTTTGTGTGTGGGACCGTTTTTTATCCCGCCATTAAGGCAGCCATACTCCAGCTTCGGGGAAGGTGCACGTTATGTGTAACACGTCATCCATACCAACGGCCAAACTGGCCTTCTCTTCCGAAAGTTGGTGATGGGATTTTGCGTGTGTGCAAGATGTTATGCGTGCGTTCACACCCAGAACCTCGGTTTATAGTCTCATTCGAAGTACTGTATGGGAAATGGGAGTCAGAGCCAATGTTAACTCCGAGGGAAAAATCCCCCTGTACCGAAACGGCCCGGCGGAGATTCGAACCCGCAACCCCAAGACTACCAGTCCGGCGCTCTACCGCTGAGCTATTCCGGCCCCCAATCATGATGTCAAAACGTCGTTTTTAATAAATCAGTTGCCTCCGGATACATTGCAGCAAATAAACTGTATTTGGAGATCCTCGCAAAACATTTATCGATTTTGATTGCAGTTGTTTTGTTGTATTGCATATGTCTGTTTGCCTGACTCCATCTCCCATCAGGAAGACAGAGAAAGAGATGTGAGAACAACATCAGTGAATGCACTGCCCTCACAGTCAGCAACTGCCTGAGAGCGTCTGAGAACCGGGAGGGGTGGAGGGAGCTGGTTGCAGAGTCTTGTGTGGCGCCCCAACGGTCTTCAAGACTTTGGAATAGGTGCTAGGTGTGTTTGCCTGACAAACTCCTTACATTTCTTCTTCACAACTAGCAAAAACAGTCTTCTGTAGTACCTCATATTCTCGGTTTCTTTTTGGGGAATTGCAAATTTTAACAAGATTTAATCATACGGAGGTGCAGTGGAACCGGAAGGCCTCAGTCTTACTGTCAAACTAATCTATGCAATAAACCAGTGGCGTATCACCTGATGTATTGATCAAGACTTTAACATTGCAGTTTTTTTTTCCAGTTTTTCAGAGTAAGAGTGAACCAGTTTACACAGTCACACATGACATGGCGCTAATACAATGAGACTGAAATAAACATTATTGTTTGAAATATTGAAGTGGTGGTATGCTGCTTCTCAGTAGAAAGAAACTCGTGGAGAGCGTGGCAGCAGAGAGTCCTCAGAAGAGAAGCCCCCTTCAAGCAAGTGTTTCGGCCCTTATCTCCTGACACTCTAGGGGGGTTGGGCCACACCCGGTTCATGACTCCGGATGTCCCTCTGCTGCCCCTTTTTTTTCCCATCTTGGGACGAGCCATGGCTGGGATTCGAACCCATGACCCTCTGGACATGCTCATTTTCCACTTAATGACTCGCGCTTTAACCACTGAGCCACAGGGACACCTGATATTTGTAGGGAAATTAAGCCTTATGAAGTTCACTTTTGTTCCTCCTTGACCAGATCCAGCTTGAACACCTCTCTGCCGCTTCTGCCATTGCTTTCAGGGCTCTGGTTTTTTCCTTCCCTGCAACTGAGAGCTGTTTCATGAGGCTGTATGCAGACGTTCCTACAAACCCCCTAGCTCCAATTTCTGCAGTGAGGACTTTGACCTGATAGCCTTCTCTCCTCAGGCTGTTTGCCAGATCAGCATACTTTTCAGTCTTGTAGATTTGAGCTGCCTCCATTCTGTTCTCATATGGCACCGTGAGCTCGATCATGATCAGCTGCTTGGTTGACTTAGAGTGGACTACTATGTCTGGTCTCATGCCACTCTTGCTGATGATCTCTGGGTGACTCTTCCATTCTGGGAGGTCTGCAGTGCACTCCCAGTCATCTGCCCCGTCCCGCAGACTCTGCCTGCATGTTTCGAGTGGCACTGTTGTTCTTGGCCATGATTTGCTGCCTCCTGCCGTGAAGAATGTTGCGGGTGCTTTTGGAGTCCTGATTTTCCCTTTTGTGGTGTTGGTACTAGCCCAGACTACTTGTACAATTTCTTTGAGCACTTGGTTGTGCCTCCATGTGTACCTTCCTTGAGCCAGGGCTACTTTACATGAGCTTAGGACATGCTCCACTGTTTGTTTTTCATGGCAGAGGGGGCATGCAGGATCGTCTGTTTTCCCCCACTTCACCAGGTTTGCATTTGAGGGCAGAAGGTCATATGCAGATCTGAGAATGAAGCTGATCCTGAGAGGGGCCATGTGCCAAATGTCATTCCAAGTGAGACTTCTTTGGAGTGCATTCTCCCACGTTGTCCATTGCCCTTGCTGGCTCTGCTGGACTGCTTTTTGGAGTCTTTTTTGGTCTTCTTCTTTTCTCATCTCCTGAATCATCATGTCTCTTTTGGCTTTTCCTTTGGCCTTTGACCACCATTCAGTTTTGGTCACCCCCAGTCCCTGTCTGTTGGTCTGTGTGTGTCCTGTTATTTCTCTGATCTTGAGACTTTCTTTTGCAGAATCCATCGCCTCTTGAACTTTCCATTTTCTGCCTGTCTTCAGCTGGGGCTTAATTGCTTCTACCACCTTGTCTCCTGAGTCCTCCAGCATGCTTTGAAGTCTGATCTTCCCTGCTTTGTATTCCTCCAGGATGGATTTCAGGGGTAGTTTCAGCTTTGCTTTGCGACAGTACAGCGCTATGTCAGTCAGACAGGGTGGGACACCAAGCCATTTCCTTGTGAACTTGTTGATTTTGGCTTCCATTGCCTCCACTATGCTGGTGCAGATGTCGTATATCATCAGAGGCCATAGCAGCTTTGGTATCAGCATGAACTGCAGACACCAGACCTTGTATTTGCCAGGGAGCCCACACTGGTCAATGGTCTCCAAGCCTTCCTCCGCCATCTGCTTGGTTTCTTTTGCTCTTTGTGTGTCTTTCAGCGTATCATCATACCATCTTCCAAGGCTCTTGACTGGTTCTTCTGTGACTGTTGGAATGGCCTGGTTGGCAACACTGAAGACCACAGATCCGGCCACTTTTCCTTTCCTCAGTGAGAGACTCCGTGATTTCTTTGGCTTGAACTTCATTCTGGATGAGGCAACTATGTCGTCCAGCCTCTCCAGCACATGACGTGTCTCGTCTTCTCTGGATGAAATCACTGTAGTGTCATCCATGAAGGCCTTGAGAGGAGGCATCTTGTATCCATCGCCAAGGTCTGTTTGTCTCGCGTTGTTTGTTGCTGCTTTCAAGATGAGTTCCATTGCCAGCACGAACAGTATTGGGGAAATTGCACAGCCCATTGCAATACCCACTTCCAAGTTGATCCAGTCTGTTGTGTACTCCTTGGTAGAGAACCGCATTGGGAAGCCATTGAAGTACTTCTTGAGCATGTCGCAGATGTTCTTTGGCACATGGTACATCTCAAGAGCCAACTGTATCATCTCATGGGGCACAGATCCATATGCGTTTGCCAGATCAAGCCACACTACGTCCAGGTCTCTCTTTTCTGTTTTTGCTTTTTGGATTGCGTCCCAGATCATTGTGGCGTGTTCTACACAGCCCGCCACGCCTGGGATGCCACCTTTCTGGACTGACACATCCAAGTACTTGTTTTCCATCAGGTACTTGGTCAGCCTTGCTGCCATGACAGAGAAGAAGATTTTCCCTTCGACGTTCAGTAGTGATATTGGCCTGAACTGGCTAATGTCACTTGAGTTTTGCTCTTTGGGGATGTACACACCATCTGCCGTCATCCACTGGCCGCTGATCTTCTGGTTTCTCCAAGCCGATCGCAGCAGCCTGTGGAGCCACTCCAGCACCTTGGGACATTTCTTGTAAAGCTGGTAAGGTATTCCGTTTGGCCCTGGTGATGATTTGGCTCTGGCTTTGTCGACCACCTTCTTGATTTCCGCCAACGTTGGAGGCTTGCCATTGAACTGTTCCTCAGGGTTGGTTGGCCACACCAGACCTTGAATGTCGAGTGGTGCTTTGCTCTGTGGGTCAGAGTATGTTTTCCTCAGATGCTGCTCAAGAACTCCTTTGTCCACACTTAGGGTCCCAGATTTTGGCTGCTCAAACAGTGTTCTGGCAAACTGGAAGGGGTCTCTGAAGAAGCGCTCTTGTGTCTTCTTCTTTTTGCTCTTCCTCTTCCTCGCAGATTCCGCTTTGCTGAGGGCACTGTGTTTTTCTTTCAGGTCTTTCCACAGTTTTTCCAAGCCTTGTTTTTCAGCTGGCAGTGCGGTCTTCATTTGCATCTTGAGGTTTTTCTTTTGGACCCTGATCTTGTCCATCTTTTCTTGGCGTCTGGATTTCTTTGGAGGTGTTTTCTCTTTGGGTAGTTTTGCTCCATAGGCGTCTCTACATGTGGCATACACAATGTCCCCATATGTGGCTAGTTTGTGTTCCAGGGTGCTTTTCCCTATCAGTGCATCGAGTCTTTGGACGATTTTTGCATCCAGTTTCTCCCAATCTTCAGTTTCGTTTGCTCGTGGCAGGTTGAGTTTCAGGCGCCTGGCATCGAGGGCCTGTGCAAATTCCTCATCCGAACCAACAGCGTGGATGTCCTTGGCACTGTGGTTTAAATCCTGGCCTTGGTCTTCCGACGTCTTATCTGCTGATGCAGTGCGCTGCTGCTCATTCAGATGAGTCTTCACACATCCCATCTTTGTTCTGTGGATCTTCATGCCACGGGTGGTAGCGAAACGCTTTCCACAGACACATGGATATTCCATTTGGTCCATGTTCATAGTCCGTTTGGGATTTGCAGTCATGATTGGTTGAGCACCGATGGATTCATCATTCTCTCCCCCTTTCGGTGAATCCTGGGAGCATCTTTTCCTTTTATTTTTAGTAGCCACATGTTTAAGGCAAAGTGGGGAGCCAGCCCACAGAGCCCTTGGTTCTGGTCTTTCCCAGTGTCCTCCGGTCTTTCCCGGACGTCCTCCGGCCTATTCCCGGAAGTCAATGGTTTACCCATGCATCAGTAGAAAGAAACTCGTGGAGAGCGTGGCAGCAGAGAGTCCTCAGAAGAGAAGCCCCCTTCAAGCAAGTGTTTCGGCCCTTATCTCCTGACACTCTAGGGGGGTTGGGCCACACCCGGTTCATGACTCCGGATGTCCCTCTGCTGCCCCTTTTTTTTTTCCCATCTTGGGACGAGCCATGGCTGGGATTCGAACCCATGACCCTCTGGACATGCTCATTTTCCACTTAATGACTCGCGCTTTAACCACTGAGCCACAGGGACACCTGATATTTGTAGGGAAATTAAGCCTTATGAAGTTCACTTTTGTTCCTCCTTGACCAGATCCAGCTTGAACACCTCTCTGCCGCTTCTGCCATTGCTTTCAGGGCTCTGGTTTTTTCCTTCCCTGCAACTGAGAGCTGTTTCATGAGGCTGTATGCAGACGTTCCTACAAACCCCCTAGCTCCAATTTCTGCAGTGAGGACTTTGACCTGATAGCCTTCTCTCCTCAGGCTGTTTGCCAGATCAGCATACTTTTCAGTCTTGTAGATTTGAGCTGCCTCCATTCTGTTCTCATATGGCACCGTGAGCTCGATCATGATCAGCTGCTTGGTTGACTTAGAGTGGACTACTATGTCTGGTCTCATGCCACTCTTGCTGATGATCTCTGGGTGACTCTTCCATTCTGGGAGGTCTGCAGTGCACTCCCAGTCATCTGCCCCGTCCAGCAGACTCTGCCTGCATGTTTCGAGTGGCACTGTTGTTCTTGGCCATGATTTGCTGCCTCCTGCCGTGAAGAATGTTGCGGGTGCTTTTGGAGTCCTGATTTTCCCTAATTTTCCCTAATTTCCCTAATTTTTTCTCTAATATACCTCAGTTCTGGTCGAACAGGTATGAGTTGCACTTCGTTTTCCCTTGACACCTAACTTACTTCCCTTGACTCCTGACATTTTCCCCTAGCTTCTGACTTCAAACATAATCCAAATCCAAATCACTTGATTCCATATGCCGAAAATTCAAAGAAAGATAACAGAAACGTCGAATCTTGATTTAATCACCTAATGCTTCAGATGTATATTGATATGCACTGATTAATCGTTTAATAAAAACCAAATATGTCTGTTTTGTTAGAAGAAATTCAACTTCCCTGTCAACCTTCCTGTCATCTATTCCGGAGTCTTGAAGACCGTTGGGGTGCCACAGAAGACTTCGCAGCCATCTGCCTCCACTCCTCCCGGTTCTCAGACGCTCTTAGGCAGTTGCAGAGTGTGAGGCCAGTCCATGCACTGACTTTGTCCTCCCATCTCTCTCTGTGTCTTACTCTCCTTCTGCCTCCTCGTACTGTTCCTTGTAGAATGGTTTGGGCAAGTTCTTTTAATCTTAATACATGACAATACCATCCCAGTTTCTGTCTCTTCACCATGGACAACAGGTTTTCGTATGGTATAATGGCTTGCCTTACTCTGGCCTGGATCTCCAAGTTGATTATAAAATATGGTCTTTGCATGAGGTGCCAAGAATCTTGCGGAAGCATGTCATCTCTAATGCCTAAATCTTTCTCTCAAGTTCAGCTGTCAGAGTCCACGTTTCACAGGCATAGAGAAATATGGCAATGACCAGGAAGCGAATCAGCCTGATCGTGGAACTGATTGTGATGCTTCTGTCATTCCAGAATCAATCAATCTTAAGCAAAACACTCAAATAAAACAACTGACATCTCCTGCACCTTGACTAAGCCATGCCACATGGGCTCTGTATTCAGATCGCTTATTTTTGAACATTCGATAACCGGTTTTTCCCTACTCTGTTTTTTTAACTCTAGCATTTTGTATGCTTTTTCAAGACATTATCAGACCGAAGAGGTGAGGCACGATGTGGAGAGACTGATGATGTTGTCATAATCATACCTGCTTTTACCAAAGGGATGTCAACATTTTGTCGCATCAAAAATCACATTCAAAACTCGGCACATACACGGTAGTACGTCAGAATTAATTGTTCTTTTCCTGTTAGTTAAGCAACTTTTTGGAAGCTTTAGGCAAATGAGAGGGTTTTTTTTCTTATATAGATAATTGATAATAGCAGACTGGCCAGTTTTGTTTAATGACAGAAAAGAACACAATCGGTCTCTCTCTCTCTCTCTCTCTCTCTCTCTCTCTCTCTCTCTCTCTCTCTCTCTCTCTCTCTCTCTCTCTCTCTCTCTCAAGGAAAGAGAGACAGACAGACAGAGACAGAGACAAGGACTGAGACAGAGACGGAGACAAAGGCAGAGACAGAGGCAGAGAGACAAAGAGATTTTACTATACCATTCTGCTACGACCGTTTGGCTGTGCCTGTACACTCAGTATGAGAGAGAGGCTGTATTTATATTGTCGTTTTTACCATAGCGGTTTCAGACTGATCTTTATGACCTTACCTGCCCTAATTGGCTGCTTTCATCCTTCTGCCAGCTCGATTTTTACGTCACCATAGATTGTCACGACCAGATGTGTGGGGGGGTGGTGGGGTGGTGGTGGTGGTGGTGGTGGTGGGGTGTGTGGTGTTGTGTGTGTGTGTGTGTGTGTGTGTGTGTGTGTGTGTGTGTGTGTGTGTGTGTGTGTGTGTGTGTGTGTGTGTGTGTGTGTGTGTGTGTGTGCCTGCCTGTGCAAGCGCGTGCACGTATGTTTGGTGTTTTGTTTTTTTCAGTAACTTTTCTTCCGTTTTTGTGTTTGCACCACATGCCTTTCGTAACTCGGACAATAAGAGAAAAAACTCTCTCTCTCTCCTCTCTCTCTCTCTCTCTCTCTCTCTCTCTCTCTCTCTCTCTCTCTCTTCTCTCCGGTACATCAATTGATCATGGGCTTAAAAACTAATACGTACGTTTGCATTAGTGTGATTTTCTTGTGAACATGTGAGTCTGTTCGGCGCAAGCGTTGACAGATGTCAAAGTGTTTGGCTCCACCGGGTGCGAAACTTCACATTCATGTAGATGTTTAATGTGTTCAGTCTATTGTGTTTTAAGTATAGTGCTTGTCGACACCTGTGATTTATCTTTTGTTTGCGTGTGTGTGTGTGTGCGTGCGTGCGTGCGTGTGTGTGTATAAACTGGCATAGTGATAGGTTTTAAATGTTGATCCCCTGGAGAGAAAGACAAAGAACAAAGACACAGAAAAGCACAGAGAGAGAGAGAGAGAGAGAGAGAGAGAGAGAGAGACGAGACAGACAGACGACAGAGACAGAGACAGACAGAGACAGACAGACAGACAGACAGACAGACAAACAGACAGAGAAAAACAGAGACTGAGAGAGAGAGAAAGAGAGAGAGAGAGGGAGGGAGGGAGGCAGCGAGGGAGGGACAGGAGGTTGTGAGTGTGGAGAGAGAGAGAGAGAGAGAGAGAGAGAGAGAGAGAGAGAGAGAGAGAGAGAAGAGAGAGATAAGCAGACTGACAGACAGACAGAGACCGACAGACAGAGACTGAGAGGGACAAAGACAGAGAGAGAGGGAAGGAGGTGATGGATGTGGGTGGGTGGTGGAGGGGGGGGGGCGGGAGAGAAAGAGAGAGATGGGGTGGGTGAGTGAGAGGTAGAGGTCGGGATAGGATGGTTGGGAGAAGGAGAGAGGAGATGGTGGGAGGGAGAAGAGAGGGGGAGCGTAGGGTGGAAGATTGCGAGAGGAGAGAGAGAGAGAGAGAGAGAGAGAGAGAGAGAGAGAGAGAGAGAGAGAGAGAGAGAGAGAGAGAGAGTTTATATGTTAGACGATTGGCTGATATAAACAGAGTCCACATGTAAGTCTTTCATGAAATTGCATGACAAACGTCACATTTTTGCCAAAAAAAAAATAGTCTTTTCTCGTTAGATACGCTTTGTACACACAGGTACAGAGCGTTAAAATTACATTTTGTTAGATACGCTTTGTTCACACAGGTACAGAGCGTTAGAATTACATTTTGTTAGATACGCTTTGTACACACAGGTACATTTAGATATTACATTTTCCTATCTGTTGAAGAGGAGCAAATACATTCTAAATGTGAAAGGATGTCTGTAAGGATCACGAAATATTCATTGTATTAATGTTCTCTCTCTCTC
>CM065747.1:39933792-39973792 GCA_033310375.1 Conus canariensis | reverse complement strand
CCTGACACATTTGTGTCACTGGTCAATAGGCATCTTCAGTAGATTGCTACATAAAGCTGTCTTGTATGCATGGATGAGTGGAAGGATGTTGCGGGCCTGAGCTGCCTTCTGCAGCCTGGGGCCAGCTAGTCCATAGTGATGGATGAAAAGCGACCGTGGTAGCCTGCTGGCAGCTCTGCACATAGCTTTTACCTTTTTTTTTGTTTTGCTTTTTTTGTGTAGGCTAGTGAGTATGCAAGATAGGGGTGGGGGGTGTCACTTTGTGGTATGAATGTGAGTAATTTCATGTTAATGAAATAGGAATTAGAATAGTTTTGTTTGTTTGTTTGTTTTTTTACAGCAGATCCCCCGTTTCACAGTCTCAAAATAATCAGCCAGTTGCTTGTGGAGACTCTACGGAAGAAGAAGTTACACTTGCACGATTGGTCAAATGTTCACACCTTTTTAAGACTACGCCCATTTGTTGCATCCGTAAACTTTCGCCTGCTTTTTTTTAACATGGAAAGTCAGTTTGAAATGGCATGGCTAAAATGAAACCATTCAAAGGTGAAATCCAGGGTACGAAGAGTATGACTTCGTTTACACACACACACACACACACACACACCAACAAATACACATACACACACATACCTTTGGTTCCTAAACATTTGTGCAGCATCTTTTGCAATTAGGCTGTCAGTAAAATACTACATGAGACATTTGCAAATGACACTAGTTTACAGGTTTCTTTCACAACTATTGTTCTGAGTTGCATCACACACATTTTCTTCAACTCTCCCAAATCTGATTATGCACATTACTTTTAATACACCAGTCACATCAAGTTGACTTGAACTTTGTTAAAGTTCCAACATTATTACATGGTGAAACTTTAAAGAAGAGCCTTGCTTTGATCAAGAGAGCGGAAAGAGAGTCACAGATTTGGTCAGCTTGACTTTGACTATATAGCACTTGGCTCATGTTGAAAGAAAGAGGATGGAAATAGCAGCTGTCTTTGTGGTTCTCAAAAATGAATACATTAAAGTACCTAAATAACGAAAATTAAAAAAAAGGCAAAATCTGTTAAGAGCCCACTTTCAATCTGCCGATCGCTTTGGTAAAATACTTAAAAGGAATGCATGTTGCAGGATGCTTGATAGTAGGATGGTACAGAAACCTTTCATGTAAGTTTTTACATTTTGGTTGCATTTAGGCCTACCCGTCCTACTGTTGTATCCAGTGTATCCTCGGGTTTCTCTCTCTTTCTCTGTTTATGTGAAGTGCACATTTTATTAAGTGAAGAAGAGGCTTAAATTGCTGGTTCCACCAGCACACACATGTGCATGCATGCAAACATGTGCACACACACGCATAGATACACACATTCATACACACAAACACGCATGTACGTATGCTCACACTTATGCACACACATACACCCTTTTATACTAGTACACGTACACACACACATGCACACACACACACACACACACACACACACACACACACACACACACACACACACACACACACAGAGATCATACATGCACATACCAACACACATACATGTACTGATACATACAGGCAGGCACATACACGTATGCGCATGCACGTACATACATACACACACACACACACACACACACACACACACACACACACACACACACACACACTTACACACACACACACACACACACACACACACACACACACACACACACACACACACGGAGTCTCCCATCCCTTTTAGTCTCAAGTCATAGACACATCAAGCTTTGGACAGTCACCATGTATCACACTCTCCACCTGTCTCTCTGTTCCTTCCTCCCTCTCTCTCTGTCTCTGTTTCTCTCTCCCTCCCTCCCTCTCTCTCTCTCTCTGTGTCTCTGTCTCTTTCTTTCTCTCTCTTTCTCTCTTGCTCCCTCCCCCTCTTTCTCTCATACACACGTATACATTCACAAGCTGTGTAAAAATTCTGAATCTCAACATGTTGGTAATTGTTGACATCCTCAGCAGAACATCAGAGGAAGAAGAAGAAGAGGGCTTACAAATTTGCCCAAGTTTTTTGGTTGTTGTGGTTGTTGCTTTTTTAATAATAAATGAGGATAATACCCAGTTTGGGTTTACATCTGATAGATCATAAATAGCACAACTTTTAAGCACAGTGACTGATTGTATGACTATGTCAAATAAAAACTCGCACTTGATGCCATGGATAGTGTCCTGTATCAAAAGATTATGGCATTCAAGATAAACTTCAGTATGTCAGTACTGGGAAGGAAAAGCTGTACTGTTTTCTTTCAAGACCTACTCTGTTTAAAACATGCGCCTGATATTGTGAATAGCTTTTCAGTTATTTTCACTGATGGCACTTCAGCTGTGTCTTAGTGTTGTTAATGATGAAAGCAGATCAAGGTTCAAATGTGTATTGATCACCAAATCAAATTTATAGTAAACAATATAAAATCATACCATAATTATGATACTAACATTGATTATAGATTTGAAATTGATGGCTGTTAACTACAATCCCCACAGTTAGGGGTGATGGTTTACAGAAATCTTCGAACGGCATATCACTGGTACTGTTGAAAAAAAGGCAAATGAAATAAAGCAGGGATGAATCATTGAATGCACATCCTGTTCAGTTCAAAGCCAAAGATGTAGTCATTAGGATAATGGTATTATATTTCAAAGCCCTAACTAGACCAGTCTTGGAATGTAGCTGTAAGTAACATGGTGTGGTTCCCTAAGACAAGGAAGCAGATAATTCTGGTAGAAGATGTGTAATGAAGGCTTGCAAAGCAGATCGTTGACTTCAGTGACAAATTATGGTTGTCAGAGCACAGTTAAAATCACTGACATAGCCCAGGTTTGAATAGTGAAGAGCAAGAGGTGTTGTGATAGGAGCTTTTAAAACTGTGCATGTTTTGTGATGTCAGATTCAATACTTCAAGAACATCAACAACGAGAGGTCTTCGTGTGAAAATTAATAAACCTATTGTCAAAACTAAGTGACTTGCACACGCTTTTTCTTTTTCTCATTGTTGTTTGGCGTTGTTTTGTTTTGTATTTTGACTAACAAAGTTATAAATAAATCTTTAGAATTCAGTACCAACTTGTACTGTTGCACCATGAACACTTGATAATGTTAAAAATCAATTCCAGACAAAGCTTACAGGCATTTTGGAAGTTCACCATTCATATAGGAATTTTTTTTTGTCCATTATGCTGTACATCCCGAATGTCTAATTAGAAAAAGAAAAACCAACAACTTTGTGCTATAGAGCAGGCAGAAGGCTGTATTTAGCCTATGCCAATATGAGATATGATAGTAATTTGAATCTTGATACCAGTCTTGACAGAATGTGTGTTTTCTTCACAAGTTGTATACATGGTGAACAATTTAGTAGTGGGGGAAAACAAGTGCAGGCTACGAATTCTTCCAACTTGGCAAAGATTAAAAAAAAAGAAGGGAAAAAAGGGGGGATAGGGGAGGGGAGGGGGAACAGGGGGAAGAAGGAAAATGAGAATGAAAATTCAGGAAAACAGATCAGAAATGTAAAATCCTTCACTACTGGGGGACCATTGTAGTCCATCTTGAAGTTGAAGACAGAACCATTCATATCGCCTACTCCAAGGCCTTTCATCCGCTGATTGGAAGTTGTCAGGGAGACACAGTTGATTGTGTCTGTGCTCTCTCGGCATCAAATAGAGATATATATACAACCATCTTTAATTCTGCAGTAGTATCACCACCAGATATATAACTCCAACTTATTGTGCATGACCAAAAGCAGAGAAGTTGGGAGATTTCTGACAGTGTAAGTGTCCATCCAAACACCCTCAGGACTGGTAGCTGGACACATTTTTTTTATGTGAGAATGATAGATGAAAGCTTTAACAGTGAATGTAAAGTTATTGCCATTCAAAAAAGAGAGAGAGACGGTGAAATGCTGCATACTGTGGGTGCCTTTTATAACAGTTTTAGTAAATACATCAAGTCTACATAGTTCAAAAAGTTCAATTTTCAAATTCAACACTAGGATAAAGTGTTATTTGAGCAAGCTGAAAACTGTGAAAAGAGTCAAATAGAGTTGATAACTGATGAGAATTTTATCAATGTTTCTCTTTAAGTGAGCACTTTCTTAGTCAGTTTTCTTTTTTTTTTTTGTTGTTTTTGTTTTGTCAGTACACTGTCTGTTGTAGTTAAGAAGTTTTCACGTTTAAGCTCACGTTCTCTGTTCCAGTGCCTTCAGACTGTCTACTTCGCACTGTGCTCCCTGAACGCACTAGTCGGAAGTAACATCCCCGCCAGTGTTAGCCCCAGCCGCCGCTCAAGACTGCAACGCCTGCGAGACGTCATCCACAGCTGTCTTGCTTTCCCTGTGGGCTCGGTATGAGAGACCAGGCCTGTCAGCCTTGACCTTCAGGCCCTGGCCTGTGTTGGCTCTGTGTTGTAGGCATGTGTACACATTGGAAGCCTTACTCTTGAGGGCGGACACATGAAGCATTCAAATTCATCTTCAGGGAACTGCCTGCAGGAGTCAGGTTTCTGAGGCAGATGAGGGAGGGAGGATATTGAAAACTTCTGGCCAAGATCTGCCCCTGTGTAAGCAGAGCTGATTTCTTCCTCCAGCAGACTGTGCAGAGCTTACGTGTCTTGGCTCTGCTCTTTTGTTCCTGAAGACTAGAACAGTATGAGCAAAGACTGCTTTCCCTTTTTTTTAATCCCAGAATTCTTTTCTGACTTGTTAGCCAATCAGCTAGGGCTTTACAGTGTCCGTTACATTCATTGCTTTGAGCCTTTCGTTGTATCAGAGGCCAAATGCTGATAAATGCTCTGTTAGTTATAGCTGGGTTCATACAGTCCTTAAAAGTCCTAAATTTGGGGGGGGGGGGGGGGGGCTCTTTTCAATGCCCTGAAAGTTCTTAAAAATCAGGCTTTTGCTCATAGGTCCTTAAAAAGTGCTTCAATTTTGTCACTGCCAATGATTTTGAATAAAGTCTGTGTAAAATCATGAGTCTGTTTGAAAAAAAAAAAATCTGAAATTGAATTTTTTTAAAAGTAAAAGTATAAGAAGTGTGAGTCGAAGTTGACAGACGATCTCGCTGATAAGTCGTCTGCTACAGGTAAAAACACAGGAGTTACCGGCCTTCAGGAAGCCTGCGTACCTGATAGAATGATCCACTGTCATGAAATTGAGAAGCCAGCATGCTGAGGAAGTGTCTGTTTTAACATCGTTTGGCTGGAAAAAAGAAGTGTACAAGGAATGGTTGCAGACAGACCCAAGGTGGAGACAAAAACAAAGCCTTTTATCACATACACGAAAAAGTCCTAGACAGTGGGATAATGTCATTGGTGCAAGTATTTCATGATTAGTTTACTTAAAATCATCTTTGAAAGAAGTCCTTCATTTCTCTTTGGGGTGACAGCTTGAAAAGTCTTTAAAAACTACTTGAATTTTTTGTCAGGAAGTCTGTATGAACCCTGTCTAAGTATTCTCTTCTAGTCATGCAGCATCTTTTTTTTTTTTAAGATCCCCACTCGCTCATCCCCTACTCCACCTTCTCTGCTTATCCCTAAGGGAAGATACTTATTTACATCACAAAATAGTCGTTGCCCTCGCCAAAATGAATAAGATACATGGTCTCTTTTGCTGCTCCTGTGACTTGTCAGTCTATGTTCAAAGCCAGGAGTTAGAGGCACACTATGAATGTTGAATTTAGTGCGTTTTCATACCTTTTTTTCTGTCACTTTTAACACAATACAGATCTGTATCTTATGGTGATGTATTTTCTGTTTGAAGCCCTGGCTATAAATTGGTGTGGATGGTGCGATTGGAGGCAAATGTTTTTTCCCCTTAACTTTTTGTAATACCACCTTTGCCAGCCTTCTTATGTGAAAATGTTTGAGCCAAGACTTGCTGGAGGAAGTGTGGCTTTAGACTGAAAACCATTTTACAAACCACCACTTCAAAGTTAGGGGAGCAACAAAGAGTTCATAAAGAAAATATATATCATTGAATATTAGCTGTCTTGTGCGGAACACCAGTTTGCTTGAAATTTGCTACGTTTTACTCTTTTTCAAAAGCAAAGTAACAAAACTTTGAAAAAGAAAAGGACTCCACACCTCCCTTTTTACTGTTGAAATCACTGAAATGTCAAAATAGTAGGTTTTTTTCAGTGTAAATTTCATAAATGATTTTTCAAAAAAGAGAAATTCCATGAAAATTTTGGGAGAGTTGGTGTCTATGTGTGAGAGAGAGGTCTTTGTGGCCCTGGGATGTAAATGAACGTTGCAATCTCTGCGTGCGTTTTCCAGTTTGTGGTGATGACCTTCTGGGCTTTGTACGCTGTGGACAGGGAGCTGGTCTACCCACGAGAACTGGACAAGATCATCCCAACGTGGTTGAACCATGTCATGGTATGCTGGCTTTTCGGTAATGATTGCTGCTTTATACATAGTTACTTTTGTTTTGTTTTCTTTCTTTACTTTTTCACTCACTGTTGCGCGTATGCTTGAAGACCCACAGATTTTTAGACATTAACTCTTTCATCCCTACAACCCGGTTTTCTGGTTCGCAGAAATCGTACCATTCCTTCCTGCAGCCCAGAAAACTGGGCAGCTCAGAATCCCTTCTTTCCTTCCTGCAGCCCGGAAAATCGGTTCTCGCAGTAAGCGCTTTGAACTTTGCGCAAGTCGCGTCATCGGTACACATCATTACCGGGTCGCTTGTGGGGCAGTGTTTATGAATGGAATGGATGCCAGACGGCCCTTACAGCGTGGGAAAGTGGTCGCTGCTCTATTATGGCCGGTTTGCTACTGCATACATGGCAGTTCTCACTTTACACTTATTTTTTTTCTCTAAATCCAGGAATGAAGGGAATACTCATATTATAAGAATCTAGGAACAAGAGGAAATAATGGTTCATAGAAAAGTAGGAAAGAAAGAGTTAAAGGGGAAAGGTAAAGTAACAAACTTATAATTGGATGGTTAAAACATATATCTCGTTGAATTCGTGGTCCTTTGATGTCATTGCCCTGATGTACCTATATTCAGCAAGTGCTTGGGCAGTCCAGAATCACCACAGCTCTTTGTTCACAGTCAAACACACAGCAGAGTAGAAGTGCTGTCCCAGTCTAGTCCTTCATGTTGTACCGTTTGGACTTCTTTTCCCTGCCTCAGGAGTGTGTGGATATCTTTGCACTGGGAATTATGCTTAGATCCATGGCCACATGAAACAGATGTGCTGCTTCTGAGAGTACAGGCAGTTGCAGAGAGATCCACCAGTACCCTGGGTGAGCATACAACTGAGAGTACAGGGAGTTATTTTCTTTCTTTCTTTCTGCGTACGCAGGCTGATACTCCCGCGGACACTGCCTGTATAGACAGGCAGTGGAGTTTTGTGTGTATGACCATTTTTTATCCTGCCATTAAGGCAGCCATACTCCATCTTGGGGAAGGTGCATGCTATGCGTAATGTGTCATCCATACCATCAGCCAAACTGGCCTTCTCTTCCGAAAGTTGGTGATGGGATTTTACATGTGTGCAAGATGTTGTGCGTGCGTTCACACGCGGAACCTTGGTTTATAGTCTCATTCGAAGGACTGTATGGGGAGTGGAGTCAGAACCAATGTTAACTCCAAGGGAAAAATCCCCCTGTACCGAAATTCGAACCCGCAACCCCAGGATCACAAGTCCGGTGCTCTACCAACTGAGCTATTCCAGCCCCCAGGGAGTTACGATGAGACCCATGACTGCACCAGGTAAGTGTAAGGCTTCTGAGAGTACAGGCAGTTACGATGAGACCCATGATTTAATGAGTTACAATGAGACCTGTGATTCACGGAATTATGGTGAGACCCATGATTTAGGGAGTTATGATCATTGATGAGACCCATGATTTAGGGAGTTATGATGAGACCCATGACTGCACCAAGTAAGTGTATGGCTTCTGAGAGCACAGGCAGTTATGATGAGACCCATGATTTAGTGAGTTATGATGAGACCTGTGATTCAGGGAGTTATGATGAGACCCATGATTGCACCAGGTAAGTGTATGGCATCTAAGAGTATAGGGAGTTATGATGAGACCCATGATTTAGGGAGTTATGATGATGAGACCCATGATTTAGGGAGTTATGATGAGACCCATGATTTAGGGAATCATGATGAGACCCATGATTTAGGGAGTCATGTTGAGACCCATGACTGCACCAGGTAAGTGTAAGGCTTCTGTTCTGAGAGTACAGGCAGTTATGATGAGACCCATGATTTAGGGAGTTATGATGAGACCCATGACTGTAACAGGTAAGTGTATGGCGTCTGAGAGTACAAGGTGTTATGGTGAGACCCATGATTTAGGGAGTTACGATGAGACCCATGATTGTAAGAGGTAAGTATATGACTTCTGAGAGTACAGGGAGTTATAGTGAGACCCATGGTTTAGGGAGTTATAATGAGACCCATGACTGTAACAGGAAAGTGTGTAACTTCTGAGAGTACAGGCAGTTATGATGATACCCATCATTTAGTGAGTTACAATGAGACCCGTGATTTAGGAAGTTACAGAGACCTATGATTTAGTGAGTTATGATGGGACACATGATTTAGGGAGTTACAATGAGACCCATGATTTAGGGAGTTATGATGAGACCCATGACTGTAACAGGAAAGTGTATGACTTCTGAGAGTACAGGCAGTTATGATGATACCCATGATTTAGAGAGTTACAAAGAGACCCATGATTTAGCGAGTTATGATGGGACCCATGATTTAGGGAGTTACAATGAGACCCATGATTTAGGGAGTTATAGTGAGACCCATGATTTAGGGAGTTATGATGAGACCCATGACTGTAACAGGTAGGTGTATGACTTCTTAGAGTACAGGGAGTTATAGTGAGACCCATGATTTAGGGAGTTATGATGAGACCCATGACTGTAACAGGTAAGTGTATGACTTCTGAGAGTACAGGGAGTTATAGTGAGACCCATGATTTAGGGAGTTATGATGAGACCCATGACTGTAACAGGTAAGTGTATGGCGTCTGAGAGTACAGGTACAGGGAGTTGTGGTGAGACCCATGACAGCACCATGGAAGTATGCGGCTTCTCCGAGCACAGGGAGTTAAGGTTAGACACGTGACTGAACCAGGTATACATACAAATTCTGATAATTCCATGGCACAAATTTTTGTCTACCACTGTACCAGCTATTACAAATAATTTCTGCCTAACTCATTTATTTACATTCAGCCATGGCACTGATTTGATGAAAAATGTATACCAAATGACCAGACAGTTTTTTCAGACACATTTAGGGTGCTGTTTTAAAACGAAGTGTAAGAAAGAATTTGCGTCAAATTTTGTTTGAAAAGCTAGTAGTGGATTTGTGTTTGATACATGTTTGTGTCTTGCTTATGATGTTTGTGACTGACCCTTTTAGCCACACACATTGTGAAGGTTTAGCAAGTCGATGCTGATTCACCACATCTGCATTACCTTAAATAAATGTTAGCGAACCTCCCAGAGAACGTGGACAAACGAGTCACAAGACGAAACACAACTAGTTTCGACCTCTTAGGTCTTCATCAGGTGAGACATTAACGAATAAAACAATGAAAATTCACTTAGCTTTGATTGCTTCAGATCACTTGGTAGGGTTCAGCGCAAGGAAGAAGGCGTTGAATGAGAACGAGGCTGTTGGAAGGGAAATAGTGAGCGAGTCAAAGTCGTAATGAAGATAATAATATTACTGATAGGAATACTAATAATGGTCAAAATACTGAGAGAAAAAAAAAAAAAAAAAAAAAAAAAAAAGGGACAAGATTACTACCAATCTGTGTCAATAAGTATGGGTATGGGAGAAAGGAGAGTGGGTTAGAGGATTCTTAAACAGCAGGGTTGCCGTGGCAACAGTCCCAGAGGCGAAGGCGATGGTGATGTCAATGCCAGTGGTAGTATCAATACTAGCAATAGTATTACTGAATGATACTGCTAACAACGATAGTGAAGGTTAAGGTAATGAAAGCATGATACAGAAATATATTTAGAAAATACAATTTTTATAATAATCAAATAAATAAATAAATGAAACATTAAAAATAATAATAAATTAAAAAATCAGTAAATAATAATAATTATAAAAAAAAAAAAAAAAAAAAAAAAAATAATTAAAAAAAAAAATAATAATAATGATAATAAATGCATAAATAAGATAGCTATAAGTTGTGTGAGGTGAATAGTGGGAGATAAGGTAGTATGTGTGTGTGTGGTGGGAGGATATTATGGGCTGAGATAGAAGTGGTGGGTTGGTACATGTTACTTTAAGGTGTAGATGCTATGAGGGTGGAGGGAAGAAGGGGATGGGTTTACGTACTAACTGGGGGAGGGGGAGGGGCAACATATTCACACCTATACACAATCTCTCTCTCTCTCTCTCTCTCTCTCTCTCTCTCTCTCCCCCCCCCCCCCCCCCCCCCCCCCCCCCTTTCACGACCAACGATAAAGGAGCCAGCATTCTATTTATTATGTGTGTGAGTGTGAGTGTGTGTGTGTGTGTGTGTGTGTGTTCCATTTGTAATATCAGCCTTATTCATTGGTTACCCCCACCTCCACCCCCAGCAACCGCCATATCCACCAACACCCCTACACACATCATTACTAGGGCAGGGGGAGGGGGGAGTAAGTCGATTGATGTAGCAAATGGAGAGACTCAGAGAGTGTAGGAAAAGGGAAGATGATGATAGCTGCAACCTATGTCTGAGGTAAACAGAGGGAGGTAGGGTGGTATGGGTGTGTGTAGGTGGGGGATATTTCAGGCTGGAGCTGCAGAGATGGAATGGTACATACTACTTTTGGACGTTGATGCCATGAGGGTGGACGGTGCCCAGTTTGGCAATGAGATGAGATTCCTGCATAAGGCGTTCCAAGCTGTCACTCTTAGATTGCCAAAGTGCCAAGACTTTGACATGGTTGATGTTGTGTTGGGCATGGTTGAAGTGTAGAGCGACTGGTTTGGGCCGATGGTGGCGGATGTCGGCCAGGTGTTCAGAGATGCGCGTCTCAAGTGTGCGAGATGTCTCACCTACATAGATCTTACCGCACAGCTGACAGTGGATGGCATACACAATGTTATGGCTCTGGCAGGAGAAAGTGCGTTTAATAGTGAAAGAGCCTGTGGGGCCATGTAGGATGGTGTCTGGTTTGGTGAGAGAGCAGATTTTGCAGTTGGGTTTTGAGCAGGGGAAAGTACCTGGTGGCTTAGGTGTTGAGATTTTGTTCAGCTTAGAGCGCACCAGTAGGTCGTTGAGGTTTTTGTCACGTTTTGAAAGTGATCATTGGTGTGGTCTCAAAGGCAGGTTTATGGTTTTCTACTATGTGCCAGTTAGACTTCAGGATCCTGCAGATGGGCAGATTGTGAGGATGGAAGAGAAGGCAGGCAGTGGGTCTGTCTGTCTCTTTGGGAGGTTTAGTTTCCAGAGTAGATGTTCTGGATTTAGCTGCAGTGCGGCTGAGAGCATCACTGATGACGGCACTAGGGTATCCACGGTTGGTCGCTGCATTCCTGATAATCTGACTCTCACCAATGATGAAAGATCAGTCCTGGCAAAAGGTCTGAAATTTATTCCCATTCAGCCTGCCACCAATAAATATCAAAACCACGTTGATGTTGAAAGATTCTTTAGAAAATTAAGATGGATGGCTGCACTTGACGGTGTGCCCAAGCCCCCTCTACCAGACAGCTCAGACATTTTTACCCACCTTTTTCGAACTCCAGTGCTTCGCCAGCCACCTCTTGACAAATCCACTGAAGTTGAACTCTACATCAAAAAGTGTAGAAAAGAAATCTCTCAAGTTAAATCCAAACCTGTCCGCAATTCCAACCTCTCACGGGATGAACAAAAAGCCCTTGAATCACTGAGACAAAGACAAGACATTGTCATCAAACCAGCAGACAAGGGTGGTGCAGTGGTGGTCTGGGACAAACAGTTGTACATAAAAGAAGCACACAGACAACTGTCAGACACAAATTTCTATACACCACCCACAGCATCACCCCTCCCCCAACACCAGAAACTCATCTCAACCACAGTTAAACAAGAAATCAAACACAACAACTTACCGAAGACAGCCAAACTCCTCATAGTGACAGACACCAAACAACCCACCTTCTACCTGCTCCCTAAAATACACAAAACCAATACTCCCGGCAGACCCATAGTATCTGCATGCAGCTGCCCTACAGAACACATTTCACAGTACTTAGACTCTCTCCTCCAACCCATAGTACAAGGCCTCCCCACATACCTCAAAGACACTACACACACACTCAACATGATTAATTCATACAACACAGATCCCACTTTCAAACCCAGCCTCCTCTTTACCCTTGATGTCGTCTCTCTCTACACTTCCATCCCTCATGCTGATGGACTGAAGGCCCTCGCATTCTTTCTTAACAAACGGCCCCCCAACCAACAACACCCTCCCACAGCTACACTAGTCAGACTTGCAGAATTAGTCCTCACCCTCAATACTTTTGAATTCAACAACCACACATTCTCACAAATCAGTGGTGTTGCTATGGGAACCAAAATGGGACCATCCTATGCCTGCCTCTTCATGGGACACCTAGAACACCGCCTACTAACCTCTTACACAGGCCCAACACCAGAGCTCTACAAAAGATACATAGATGATGGATTGGGAGCCACATCCATGCCAGAACATGACCTCCAGAATTTCCTCAACTTTGCACAGACCTTCCATCCATCCATCCAGCTGACTTACACCATTTCACAGTCAGTTAATTTCCTGGACATCACTATCTCCCTCAAAGATGGACTGCTTCAAACCTCAGTCTTCTACAAACCTACTGATGCGCACTCATACCTGGACTACACATCTTCCCACCACCAGTCCACTAAAAATAGCATTCCATATTCTGAATTCCTTCGCCTACGCAGACTGTGCTCTAGCGAAGAGGATTTCACTATACAAGCAGCCAAAATGTCTGATTTTTTCACCAACCGTGGATACCCTAGTGCCGTCATCAGTGATGCTCTCAGCCGCACTGCAGCTAAATCCAGAACATCTACTCTGGAAACTAAACCTCCCAAAGAGACAGACAGACCCACTGCCTGCCTTCTCTTCCATCCTCACAATCTGCCCATCTGCAGGATCCTGAAGTCTAACTGGCACATAGTAGAAAACCATAAACCTGCCTTTGAGACCACACCAATGATCACTTTCAAACGTGACAAAAACCTCAACGACCTACTGGTGCGCTCTAAGCTGAACAAAATCTCAACACCTAAGCCACCAGGTACTTTCCCCTGCTCAAAACCCAACTGCAAAATCTGCTCTCTCACCAAACCAGACACCATCCTACATGGCCGCACAGGCTCTTTCACTATTAAACGCACTTTCTCCTGCCAGAGCCATAACATTGTGTATGCCATCCACTGTCAGCTGTGCGGTAAGATCTATGTAGGTGAGACATCTCGCACACTTGAGACGCGCATCTCTGAACACCTGGCCGACATCCGCCACCATCGGCCCAAACCAGTCGCTCTACACTTCAACCATGCCCAACACAACATCAACCATGTCAAAGTCTTGGCACTTTGGCAATCTAAGAGTGACAGCTTGGAACGCCTTATGCAGGAATCTCATCTCATTGCCAAACTGGGCACCGTCCACCCTCATGGCATCAACGTCCAAAAGTAGTATGTACCATTCCATCTCTGCAGCTCCAGCCTGAAATATCCCCCACCTACACACACCCATACCACCCTACCTCCCTCTGTTTACCTCAGACATAGGTTGCAGCTATCATCATCTTCCCTTTTCCTACACTCTCTGAGTCTCTCCATTTGCTACATCAATCGACTTACTCCCCCCTCCCCCTGCCCTAGTAATGATGTGTGTAGGGGTGTTGGTGGATATGGCGGTTGCTGGGGGTGGAGGTGGGGTAACCAATGAATAAGGCTGATATTACAAATGGAACACACACACACACACACACACACACACACACACTCACACTCACACATACACACACACATAATAAATAGAATGCTGGCTCCTTTATCGTTGGTCGTGAAAGGGGGGGGGGGGGGAGAGAGAGAGAGAGAGAGAGAGAGATTGTGTATAGGTGTGAATATGTTGCCCCTCCCCCTCCCCCAGTTAGTACGTAAACCCATCCCCTTCTTCCCTCCACCCTCATAGCATCTACACCTTAAAGTAACATGTACCAACCCACCACTTCTATCTCAGCCCATAATATCCTCCCACCACACACACACATACTACCTTATCTCCCACTATTCACCTCACACAACTTATAGCTATCTTATTTATGCATTTATTATCATTATTATTATTTTTTTTTTTAATTATTTTTTTTTTTTTTTTTTTTTTTTTTTTTTTTAATTATTATTATTTACTGATTTTTTAATTTATTATTATTTTTAATGTTTCATTTATTTATTTATTTGATTATTATAAAAATTGTATTTTCTAAATATATTTCTGTATCATGCTTTCATTACCTTAACCTTCACTATCGTTGTTAGCAGTATCATTCAGTAATACTATTGCTAGTATTGATACTACCACTGGCATTGACATCACCATCGCCTTCGCCTCTGGGACTGTTGCCACGGCAACCCTGCTGTTTAAGAATCCTCTAACCCACTCTCCTTTCTCCCATACCCATACTTATTGACACAGATTGGTAGTAATCTTGTCCCTTTTTTTTTTTTTTTTTTTTTTTTTCTCTCAGTATTTTGACCATTATTAGTATTCCTATCAGTAATATTATTATCTTCATTACGACTTTGACTCGCTCACTATTTCCCTTCCAACAGCCTCGTTCTCATTCAACGCCTTCTTCCTTGCGCTGAACCCTACCAAGTGATCTGAAGCAATCAAAGCTAAGTGAATTTTCATTGTTTTATTCGTTAATGTCTCACCTGATGAAGACCTAAGAGGTCGAAACTAGTTGTGTTTCGTCTTGTGACTCATTTGTCCATGTTCTCTGGGCGGTTCGCTAACATTTATTTAAGATTTGTTTAGATTTCCGCCTGCAGTCCTCTCGCTTTGCAACTAGATGCATTACCTTAGCCATTGTCACCCAAGGTAGATTCAATCTCAGTTTTACATTCATTTTGTCAGAGCTAATATCTTGAGTTGTCATCATTGATTGAATAGAACCTGGGCTATTGAATTATCAACACAGCCATGTTAAATGTACAGTACTATTTCAGTCACTGTCACTGGTCATTCTTGGTCATACTCCACACAAAAAGCAACATTTAAAATAATAACTTTACACACCCCATTCTGATTTCAATGCAGTTGGTACTTTCAAGACCTCAAATCGCCATGTCCTAATGCTGAATGCTTCCAAAATAATCGGTACAATGAGGAGAAGTAGGGTGACTGCTTGTTGGTGTTGTACAGATGGTTTGGTATTGAGGAGACGGTGGTGGACGGGCAGGTGCAGGCAAATGGGGTTTGACAGGCATTTTGATGGGTTCTTCAGTAAAGCATTGGGAAGGCATATGACAATGTCTTCACTAGTGTCAGAGCTTTTTACTTGATATCAGCTTTCATGTCCTCATGCATCTGTACTGGAGGCCAGATATCACTGATGGCGTGTAGAATACATCTGCAGGGAAGCTGATGGACCTGCTTGTCCAGTGATGTTGAGTCTTGTCATGGCAGACATAGTATAGTCAGGGTGAGCCTCATCTTGATCTCCTTTGTTTAGGTGCTCTCTTTGCTGGAAAGGGATCCAAGATACTTTACATGTCTTATTTTTTGCACTGACTGTCCGTTCATCATGATATTGATGGCTGGAACTGGTGGTCAGGATTTTGTTCTTCCTAGGCTGACTTCCATTTGGTTTCTCCAGTCAGGACAGTGAGTTCCTGGAGTTCTGTTTCACTGTAGTCCCATTAGGTTGATATCATCATCAAAACATGGTTTAAATAAAGGCCTACCTGCCGAGCACTGAGTGGTCGGAAGTCCAGCAGCCTTTTATGCATAGTGTTTCTGTGGTACCTACAACACAGGCATCTGCTCTTGAGAAGACAGCAACACTGGGGACGCATTCACTGTCTACTCCCGAGAGCTAGTCAGGCTGTGCCATTGGCTGAACGTGAGTCCTGTCCCATGTTAAACTGAATGGGAGAAAGGACACGGCCTTGTCGCTGTCCTGTGGTTGTTGGGAAGATGTCTCCCAGCGTTGTTTTTCAGAACTAGAAGCGCTTGCATCTTTGTAGAGGTCTTCCATATCCGCAGTGGGGTTGTTGTCCAATTGACAGTTCCAGGTAGTCTTGTGACCTGCCGTAAACCTTGCCAGGCACTCTCAAAGGCTCTCTTGAAGTCAGTGAAACGGTGGTTGAGGTCATGCTGGCGCTAGAAGTGCTTTTGTATTAAATCTGTCATTGCCTGGCAATTTCCAGATGGTTGCATGCAGTCTGTATGCCTGTAACCCAGAAAATTTCGGGGATAATAACATGAATAAAAAGGAGCCAGGTGTCCTGGGAACATTGAAGGGAAATTATTCTCAAAGTGACAGGCAGTGACTGTTTCGGCCCAGAACATTTCTAGGCTGGGGCAGTGAATGGCTGAACAGTCTGGTGTTGAGTGAGCATCATTTTACATGTATGGAAAAAAAAATCAGTATGGTGGAAATGAGTGTGGCTGCTTACCTGATAGCCTGTGTGTGTGTGTGTGTGTGTGTGGTGTAGTGTGTGTGTGTGTGTGTGTGTGTGTGTGTGTGTGTGTGTGTGCGCGTGTGTGTAGTGTGTGTGTGTGTAGCGTGTGTGTGTGTGTGTGTGTGTGTGTGTGAAAGAGAGAGAGATGCATTCGTGAATATGTATGTATGGAAAAAATTGACATGAGTGTATGCGTGGATGTTTATATATGTTTACATTGATATACCTTGACTTTAGCCTGTACATGGATGAATCTGTGCATGTGTGTGTTTGTGAGTGTGTATGAATGCTCACATGATCTTGTACTAGCATCTGAATTCACACATTCAAAACTTTTTGTTTCATGTCTTTTTTTTTTTTTTTTTGACAGAAAGTTATTCTTATTTCCAGCATACGACAGTATTGCCGTTGCTGTTGGTGGACAAATACTTGGTTTACCATCATCACCCAAGGCGACACAATGGAATTTTCATCCTGTGTGCTTTTTCATTCCTCTACTTGTTATGGTGAGTAAGTACACGTTACGTAGTATGTTCATTCTGATATGGATGAGAGTGGTAAGGTTTTAAAACATGTTCATTCTGATATGGACGAGAGTGGTAAGGTTTTAAAACATGTTCATTCTGATATGGATGAGAGTGGTAAGGTTTTAAAACATGTTCATTCTGATATGGATGAGAGTGGTAAGGTTTTAAAACATGTTCATTCTGATATGGATGAGAGTGGCAAGGTTTTAAAACATGTTCATTCTGATATGGATGAGAGTGGCAAGGTTTTTAAACAGGGGAGCTCATCACTCAGATTGCTGGCACATTTTTACCTCCCTTGCGTTTTTTTTTTTTTCTTTTCTCGTCCACAAACTCAGGTTCTACAAAGATTATCTGTTTCAATCATTTCAATTTTGTTCTTATTTTATGGCTGCTTATTTGTTTGCGACACTTTTCGTGTTCCTATTCTGTCCTTAGATGGGTGCCTTGGAAAGCTGTTTGATTTGGATGTTCTGCCCATGGTTGTGAAAATGCCACATGTTTACATTATAGGTGGCATGTCTGTTGAATGCCATTGGTGGAATAACACAATCAGGCAAGGTCTGCTTAGGTGCAGCTGTGACACTGTGATCGACGTCACTGATTTCCTGCTGGGAGGTCATAAGTTCGGTTCCCATCAGAGCCGTTTATTTGTAGGATTTTTCTGCCCTGACCAACCCAGAATAAAGTTTGTTATGCACTTAATTGGGAAGACCAGCTCCGTGCAGTTGAGTTTCATCCACTGAGTGGATGCGTGTCTGGGAGGGTTGCTCAGTTTTCCTAACCAGTGCTGCAGGTATCTGTATCTCCTGGGGCTGGTTGCTGGTGGAGGACAGCTCCGTCAGGTAGTCTCAGACTAAAATGGAACTCCATAACATCATTTTCATCATCCTCGTTGCCATTGATCAGCATACCCATTGATCAGCATACCCATTGATAAGCCTAAAATAAAGTCTTAAATTCTGTGCATTGCTCTCATGATTACCTCACTTTTGATGTTCTCTATGCCCATGGTGAGTTCAAGTCTAGGTTGCAGGTATGGGTGAGGTCATTCAGACTGTCATTGAACAGACATAGTATGGGCATTCTGTAGAGGTGGATACTTATTCTTGCTGGCTCTATGATGAAGCAATTATTGTTGTGGGTGGGGCGGGGAGTAGGGGGAAAGGGATGGAGGTGGGGTGGGGTGGACTTAATAGGTGGTGTCCTACATATGTTGGATCAGAACAGGCCCCTATGAACACCAGCGAAGTGACTGGGCAGCAGTGCAGTGCCTCCTCCGGTGGGTTGCCTTATGACGACTTGACACTGACTGTTCCCAGTGAATTGGATGTGGCTATGGACAGGGAGCCAGAATGAGTAGTGTGGGCAAGTTGCATAGAAGATAACAGCCGCCGTGGCGAAGTGGTTAGCGTCTTGGACTCCCGGCTGGGAGGTCGTGGGTTCGAATCCCATCAGAGTCATGTGGGGTTTTTTGCCCCAACTGGCTCCTACCCAGAGTTGAGTTTGCTGCGGATTCAGTTTGGAAGACTGGGACCACACAGTCAAGTTTCATATACTTAATCAGTTAATGGATGCGTTTCTGAGAGTGTTGCTCAAATTTCCTGACCAACACTGCAAGTACCTGTATCTCTCGGGCCTGGTTGATGCTGGGATATATTATGAAAGGAAGTGTAGAGTAAGCCCTGTCATGTAGTCTCAGACGGAAATAGAAATCCATAGCATCATCTTAATCATCCTCATTCTCATCGATCAGCAGAAAAAAAAAAAAAAAAAGGCTCAAATTCTGTGGCCCTTCATGCCCTGCTCTCATGGTGACCTCAATTTCGATGTCGTCTCCACGTCTGTGGCCTTGGTTTGGTTCTGTCGGGGTCACCGGTATCGGCGAGTCCATGGGGGCTGTCGTTGGACAGACGTGGTGGAGCCCTCCGGAGGGAGAGCTCACTCACGCCGGCTCTGAGACTAAGCAATTATTGTCGTTAGTAGGGGCTTAGTAGGTGGTGTCCTGCGTATGTTAGATCAGAACAGGCGCCACTGAACACCACCGAAGTGACTCGGCAGCAGTGCAGTGTCTCCTCCGGTGGGTTGCCTCTTGATGACTTGACATCAACAGCTCCCTGTGGATTGCTGGTGCCAGGGCTGTGGCGGGGCCAACCGGGCTGTGGCTGTGGACAGGGTGTCGGAAATGAGCGGTGTGGGTGCACTGCCTCTGAGGTGGCGCAGAGGTTGGGACAGCAAAAAAAAAAAAAAAAAAAGAAGTTGCATAGAAGATGAGACTGCAAAAAGAAAAAAAGAAGCAAAAAAAGTCTGTGGATGTATGTTACCCAGGAGACACAGAGTGGACTGCCAAAAGAAAAAAAGAAGCCAAAAATGTCTGTGGATGTATGTTACCCAGGAGACACAGAGTGGACTGCAAAAAGAAAAAAAGAAGCAAAAAAAGTCTGTGGATGTATGTTACCCAGGAGACACAGAGTGGACTGCCAAAAGAAAAAAAGAAGCCAAAAAAGTCTGTGGATGTATGTTACCCAGGAGACACAGAGTGGACTGCAAAAAGAAAAAGAGAAGCCAAAAAAGTCTGTGGATGTATGTTACCCAGGAGACACAGAGTGGACTGCCAAAAGAAAAAAAGAAGCCAAAAATGTCTGTGGATGTATGTTACCCAGGAGACACAAAGTGGACTGCAGACAAGTGTTACAATCGGTTCTGTTTTGTAAGTTTGCTGATTCCTACATGCTATGAAGACTTCAAGCCCTTTTAATTAACATGTTTTTTTCAAAAGCTGCACAGTGCACTGAACATCCTTGCACCGTTTTTGTGCACTGCCGAATTCTGCCTGTCCAAGAAGCTTGATGGCAGATTGTAAAATGCTACCTTTGAAAAAGTGAAGACTTTCTTGGGGATTTAAGAAAAAAAAAATGCAAGAGAGGTTACACTGTGCCAACAGTTTGATAACCTGGTGAACTGCTCTTACTGTGGTGCCTCCGTGACTCCCCAGGGAGTTAAAGGAGAAGAAAAAGAAGAATTTTGGAAAGTCATTGCTCAAAATCTAGTCGATTTTCTCCATTCTTTCTTTGGAACAAAGACAACCCAATCAGGCTTTAGGAAATGTTGTTTGCCTAAGTTTTGAAATGTGTTATTATTTGCATTTTTACCCATTTTGAAAAATGCAGTCTGAATATCATAGTAGAAACTGATGCACAGTATTTTGTAATTTACCACCGATAGGACTACTGCTGTTGTCCCACCCCCACTCCCTCACCTCCGTTTCCCCCAAATATCACAAAATGTTGCACGAGAACACTACAAATTACTTCAACAAAACAAACACAAAACAAATCGAAAGAAAGAGAGATGCACACTCACCAAGCAGAAGCACAGACAAAGCGCCACATCCAGTTACTGATTTTTATTGCTGCCAGTGCACTATTATCAGTCATTCAGTTGTTGGTCGTAACACTTTATAGCACAAGCTTACGAATGTTTTTCTCAGTGAAACAAATAACTATTATGATGAATTGTTTATCAATCTTGCTGCGAAACTTGCTTGAGCGACACTCTTTAAAGAACATCAAGCGCTCGGCTGATTCTTCATTTGTGAATGGGGAAACGATTGTTTCAAAAACAGCTGGGTTCTAAAGCAACCATGAGCATCTGCTAAAGAATGCTGTTGAATCAGGTTTGAACGTAATTGGTATTGGAAAGAACCTGTTTTACCGTAGTTAATGCAGGCTCAGGTGGTTACCTGTGGAAAGAACCTATTTTACCATAGTTAATGCAGGCTCAGGTGGTTACCTGTGGAAAGAACCTGTTTTACCGTAGTTAATGCAGGCTCAGGTGGTTACCTGTGGAAAGAACCTGTTTTACCGTAGTTAATGCAGGCTCAGGTGGTTACCTGTGGAAAGGACCTGTTTTACCGTAGTTAATGCAGGCTCAGGTGGTTACCTGTGGAAGGAACCTGTTTTACCGTAGTTAATGCAGGCTCAGGTGGTTACCTGTGGAAAGAACCTGTTTTACCGTAGTTAATGCAGGCTCAGGTGGTTACCTGTGGAAAGAACCTGTTTTACCGTAGTTAATGCAGGCTCAGGTGGTTACCTCTGGAAAGAACCTGTTTTACCGTAGTTAATGCAGGCTCAGGTGGTTACCTGTGGAAAGAACCTGTTTTACCGTAGTTAATGCAGGCTCAGGTGGTTACCTGTGGAAAGAACCTGTTTTACCGTAGTTAATGCAGGCTTAGGTGGTTACCTCTGGAAAGAACCTATTTTACCGTAGTTAATGCAGGCTCAGGTGGTTACCTCTGGAAAGAAGCTTCTCCAAGTGTGATGGCAGGTGAAAACGAAATGAATGCCTCGCCCTCTCCTCCCCCCACACACCCCCTCTGCTTTTACAGAAATTTAAAATTTTGTACTCCCTCTTTGCAAAAAAATACACAATTTTTTTTGTTGCAAAGTACACCAATAGCAGTTTGAGGGTAAACAGGTGTGTTGCAGGGAGAGGCAGTAGACCAAGAGTTTTATTTGTCTGTAAACATGGGCGTTCCTTGCCTTGCAGGATTCTGTAGATAGCCTACTGTAAACATGGGCGTTCCTTGCAGGATTCTGTGGATAGCCTACTGTAAACATGGGCGTTCCTTGCAGGATTCTGTGGACAGCCTACTGTAAACATGGGCGTTCCTTACAGGATTCTGTGGATAGCCTACTGTAAACATGGGCGTTCCTTACAGGATTCTGTGGATAGCCTACTGTAAACATGGGCGTTCCTTACAGGATTCTGTGGATAGCCTACTGTAAACATGGGTGTTCCTTGCAGGATTCTGTGGATAGCCTACTGTAAACATGGGCGTTCCTTGCAGGATTCTGTGGATAGCCTACTCAGCCAACATCTGGGTGTACCCGGTCCTGCGCATGATGCAGGGGTATGAGCGAGCCATTTTCATCATGTTCCTCCTCATGTTCTTCATCAGCATCTATCTGCTGGGCGAAGCTGTCACCAAGTTCTTGTGGCGTAAGTGATCGGGGGTTTGTTTGAGCAAGTGTGTTGTTTGTTTCTTGTTTGTTTTTTTTTGTTTGTGTCTTGTTTTTGTTTGTTTGTTTTGAGGGTTTTTTTTGGGGGGGTGGGGTATTCAGTTTACATGTGTAAGCAGAATGCTCTTCTTCATCGCCATCATGATTGAATTGTGAGGCCAGAAGTGGCCTTCATGATCGCCTCAGTTATGAACAGGACTTGACTTGACAGTATTGAAATGTGCATGTGTTTGTGTATGCATGTGTGTGTGTCTCTGTGTGTGTGTATGTGCATGCATGAATGTATGGGTGCATTAATTTGTCATTAAACGTATGACATGGCTTGTTGAGTACTAGTGTTAGCTGCACAGATTTTACTTTTGCAGAATGAAGGCTGAAGATTGTTCCACCTGTCCACTGTGCATAGAACAATTATTGTGTCAAGATGCAGGGTTTATGAACTATTGAAATCGACATAAAACATCTCAGCAATATTTTTGAAGTTTACAAATGGACATCGTGGAAGACACCAGACATCATCATACTGCGCACAGGTAAAACAGTGCACAGAGCAAGGCGTTTTCAGTCTGTCAGTTCTTATTTGTCTGTCTGTACACATGTACGTATGGTTACTGTATTAGTCTGCCTGTATGGGCCATTCAGATCCATCAACTGCTACGTTTTTAACAGTTTCGAGTATAGCCATTGCACGCCACGCTTGGCATCAAAATGTTGTGCTGCTTCATTGACTATGTAATTGCTGCACTGAAAGAGTGACAAAATTTGAAAAGTTACTGATAACTCACCACCAAGAAACGTAGACAAACGAATCACAAGACCTCTTAGGCCTTCTTCAGGCAAGATACACAACACTCAGGACAACGAGAATAAACAAGCAGTTGCTTACTTATCTTCATCCAGTTCGGCGCAAGATAGGCGTTGAATCAAAATTCAACGCTTGTGTTGCACCGAATTGGTTGAAGATAAGTGATTGCTCATTCATTTTCTTGGCGGTGCGTTATCAATAACTTTTCAAATTTGGTGAGATTTCCGCCTGCAGTCGCCTCACTTTGCAACTTGAAATAGTCAAAATCAAGTCTTTTTTTCCCAGCTGCATTGAAAGAATGGCAACAAATACCTCAGTAAATCGATGGATACTAAGACCAGCCACCAGAGACCCATGCATTTTGTTCATGAATTAAGCCATGCCCTTTGTCGTGGCTCCTCTGTGACCCATGCTTCTGTTGAGGGAAGAAAGTCTTGCTATGCTTTTGTTTTCCATTTACACCTTCGTTGACAAAGGCAAGTCATTTCTGGAGCAGAGACAAGGCCGTGATTTCTTGACAGAGTTATAAAATTTTGTGGAAACGGTCAAGAAAAAAGTGATTCAGCTATCAAGTGGAAATTATCATGTAGGTCATATGATATCCACGACCTATGGCAAACGTTGAAGAAAAGAGTCTATTTTGTATCTTTTGTGTGTGTTTTGTTTTGTTTAGAATCTCTCAGTTGTTTTTTTTCCTTTTTTTTTTTTTGGTTACATCTTGTACACTGTTCCATTTTCATTTCTCTCCAGGCCACCATACCATGCATGTAAGTTTTTTCCTGTACATATGAATCTGATGCAGAATTGTTTTACTTTCTGTCTGGCAGTCTGAATAAAACAGCACAACACGCACGCACGCACGCACATACAAACACACACACACACACACTCTCACGCGCACACACCCACACACACACACACACACACACTCACACTCACACACACACACACACACACACACACACACACTATAGTGTCTGTTCTGACTCCACATACACAGGACACCTGTGGTGTTCACTGGTGTCTGACCTGACTCAGCATACACAGGACACCTGTGGTGTTCACTGGTGTCTGTTCTGACTCCACATACACAGGACACCTGTGGTGTTCACTGGTGTCTGACCTGACTCAGCATACACAGGACACCTGTGGTGTTTACTGGTGTCTGTTCTGACTCAGCATACACAGGACACCTGTGGTGTTTACTGGTGTCTGTTCTGACTCCACAAACACAGGACACCTGTGGTGTTCACTGGTGTCTGTTCTGACTCAGCATACACAGGACACCTGTGGTGTTTACTGGTGTCTGTTCTGACTCCACAAACACAGGACACCTGTGGTGTTTACTGGTGTCTGTTCTGACTCAGTATACACAGGACACCTGTGGTGTTCACTGGCGTCTGTTCTGACTCCACATACACAGGAACCTGTTGGTGTTCACTGGTGTCTGTTCTGACTCAGCATACACAGGACACCTGTGGTGTTTACTGGTGTCTGTTCTGACTCAACATACACAGGACACCTGTGGTGTTCACTGGTGTCTGTTCTGACTCCACATACACAGGACACCTGTGGTGTTTACTGGTGTCTGTTCTGACTCAACATACACAGGACACCATCTACGCCCCCTTCTGATGACAATAGTTGATAAGTGGCTGAACCAGTATAATCGGAGACCTCATTCAGGTCTTTTTTTTTTTTTTTTTTTTTTTTTCTTTTTGATCGGGAGGTGAGAAAGAAAGGGATTGGCCCCAGCATTCTGTAGATCTTGATGTATTAAAATTTCACCTGTGGTTTTAGCGACATTGAGTATTGTAAAAACCAGGAAAGAGGGATGGGGTGGGGGGTCCATTTCAGAGCAGCTCTTTTAGGTTGGGGGGGGGTGGGGGGGGGGTGCATTTTATGCCTGCATGTGAAAGTTCGACAACGTCCAATGGAAAGAAAAATACATTATTTTCTGTCTTTTTCTTTTTTCAGGTAAAGAGAAGGCCGTATTGCTGGCTTCCATGAAGAAGAAGCAGTGATGACATGTTGTGATGCTGCAAGCTTCTCCTGCCATTCCAGTTTGGTGGTGTGGACCCAGTACTTGTTTACTGTCAAAGACAAAAGAAGCTTATGTGGCTGAATTTTTTTTTTTTTTTTTTTTTTTTTCTGAATGTAAGTTTGATATTTTGATTGACTTGCCATTTTGACAAGCTGTGCATCCAGGAGAGAAAAGAATGTTTGATTGTTTTCTTTCTTTCTTTTAACATTTTTGTGGTTTTTTTTAATTCTCTACCAGGAGTTTGGTATTGTATGTCTCTGTATGCTAGAATTTTGTTACTGTTTTTGTTTTGATTTTGCTTTTATCTGTTCACACGGTGTTGTGATTTTTGTAACTGCACAATCATATTTGATTTTAAATGTTAATTTCCTGGTGAGTACTCTCTAGAAATTCACTACCTCTAAACATGATCTCTGACCCTATTTTCCTTCTCAGTCTATCTCTCTCAGTCCTTTTATGTGGAAATACGTGTGCAATAATTAAAACAACTCAATTCAAAAGCATGTATGTATTATTGTGTATTTCATAACAATGATTGATTTTTATGGTTATCACATTCTGATTCTCTCTCAGGCATTTTCGTTCATTTATGTGCATCACTGATTGTAAACTTTTAGGGCTTCAGCTATTTGCATTCCTGGAAAACAATCATATCACTTTGTATGTATGTGTGTCATTGAGTGGCGTACAGTCACAGTGGAAGGAGACTGACAGATAAGAATCAGTCAGTTATGTGCCAGTCAGCAGTAAATGCACGCTCATCCAGTAGGGCTGGTCGTCTATTGGTGAGAAAGAAAATCTGTCATTATGTTTTGTACTCTGTGGATATATGGCCCCCTGTCAAATGACATGAAGGGGGCTCCATTCTGTACTAACATTTGGGAGGATGGAAGAGTGGAGAGGTTCATATCACAACACAGATTTGTTGAGGGTTACATGGGAAAAGAATTTTAATGCACAAAACTTGTTGGTGTTCTGCTATATTAGCACTGGGGACCATTTATTGGTCTTTGTCTGATTTACCTCCTCAGGATGATTGGAAGAGACTTGGACACAGTCCCATAAGGTTGCATAGGACTGTCAGCATCTACAGCTCTCTCACTTATCCGCAGATTTGCAGACTTCAGCAAAATCTGAAAATAAAAATGTGCGAGAAAAAAAGAAAAGAAAGAAATCAGGAAGTCGGGGGAAATTGGCAGTAACATCTGTGGAGCCTTGGTCATGTTTTAGTACGCTAGCAGATGACATTGAGCGTGCAGAATCTTGTGTAAACTTCACAAGAGCAAGCGGTCACATTTTGTCGGCCAGGTAGAAAGCAAACTATTCTCATGCTGTAATGTCCTGCATCAGCAAGACGATGCAAACGTGAAAGAGGCCTGACACAAAGCTGTACATGAATTAAATAAATAAAAGGCTTTGGTTGCGGTTGGATCAATCAGAGGGCAATGACACTATTTGCTGCTCCCATCTGCGTCATTTTGAAAGTGAGTTGAGAGTTTTCTGGTGAAGAGGGAGCTTGTTCTTCAGACCCTCAGGAATTTCAGTGATTTTTGCTTTTCGTCACTGGTAGCTCTGGATATAGAAACGGTCCATGCCAAGATCTGCAGATACTCGGCTTTGACATACTGAAAAAAGTACAATGCTTTGCTAAAGTTTGGATTCATCTGTTGGTAAGAAACCTCAAAAACAGAGTGATCTTCCGGAAATTTCACTTGGTGATTTGTTGTTTGGTATCTAAACGCAGTTCAGTTTCAAGTTTTTCAAGTATTGAAGGGGAAGAAACCGAACCATTCAAGTCCAGACAGCCCTGCTACAGAGGTTGATGTGAGCTGCCAGAAGAAGAAAACATGCAACTGCGCATTGCAAGTCACACACACACACACACACACACACACACACACACACACACACACACACACACACACAAAGAAGGCCCAACAGAGCCAGACCCTGACGGAACATTCTTATTCAGCATTTGGTCATAGACTGTAAGGATTACAGATGTGGCTCCATGTTTGGGCTCAGAGTGTAAGATGCTTTGGTGGGTCTCTTAACATTGTGATGATAACAAGCCTCTGGCCAAAACAGCTATCAAACTTACATGCAAGTATTTAGGATGGAAATCCCTTCACCATTTGGAGGGATTCCACCATTGGAAACGTGTTCCGTCTCCACCTTCCACCGCACCTTATGCCCCACCCCCTGCCATTTCCTCAGAATGGCCGTTCTGCTGCTGAAAATCATCTAGGATGATAGTTTTGTGCATGTGTATGTATGTTGTTTGTCACATCTGGAAACGATGCATTTGTTGAAAATTCACTTATGTGGTTTATGACGTGTATTAAAAGAAGTATTACATTGCTTCTCGGCGTATGTGTTCATTTGTATTTTGTCTCATTTTCACAGTGTTGCTGTCAGCATGCTTTGGCAAAATAGAGTGAACAGAGAGGGGGAGGGGGAGGTAGAAGAAAGTAAAGATGATTGGTGTATGATAGTGCTATAAGGCACTGGAAAAATGAAAGGTCAACACAATGTACTCTAAGATGTGAGAACTTGTTTGAGTGTCTACCACAGCCAGTGGTTGGTGCCAGTTATACTTTATATGCTTGTCTTCAGGTGGTTTTGTTGGAATTGTATGGTTTTGTTGGAATTGTATCTACATATCCCTCTCCTTCCTCTTATTGTCTGTGTTGTTTATCCTGCCATTGCATGTACTCATTACATGCGAGTCACATAGGCAAATTGCCTCTGTTGTTCGTCTGTTTCTGTGACACTATTATGTTTATCATTAACTCAGTATTATAGTTCCAAAACAGAGTGCCTGAGGGCAGAAAACGAAGCAAATTTTAAAAGAGAAGGGGTTAGTTACCGCCAAGGACATAGACAAACAAGGTTAATTCATGTGTGTGTATATCGATATCCCTGGCGCTATAAACAGCAAGGGTCCTAGGGCCCACCTAGGTTCCAGCTAGCTCCAGTTTGGACAAGCTGGATCTAGCTAGAACTTAGGTGGGCCCTAGGACCCTTGCTGTCTGTACACAGGACAAGACACAATGCATTTCGACCTCTTGGGTCTTCTTCAGGCAAAAAACAAGTAACGAAAACAGAGAACGAGAAACCACTTATATGGTCATGTTGGAGCAAACCGGTTTTTTTTTGTTTTTTTGCCTGAAGAAGACCCAAGTGGTCAAAATGCATTGTGTCTTGTCCTGTACCTTGTTTGTCTATGTCCTTGGCGGTAACTAACCCCTTCTCTTTCTAAATTTTTCAGTATTATAGTTTTCAATCTGGGGGGTGAGAAAGTCAGGAGAATGCCTGATGCCTGCAGCCTGGCCTAGTTATACAGGGTTCCCACAGGTTGGGAAGGTTTGGGAAAAACGGATGGTCCTTTTCCCAGTTGTGAAAGTTTGGAAAAAATGGCATTTGGTGTCTGTAGGCTAGGAAGGTTTGGGAAAATTGAACAAGCATCATCAAAAACTCAAGCAAGCATCTTCAGAACCAAAGAGATAGAAAACCAAACAACAAAGGCACAAACAAATAAATTCTAATTGTCCCAAAATCACCGACAGCATGACTGACAGTTTGCTCTACTTATGACGTGTAACCATGTGTTGCAGAAAATGAAAATTTACCTGCCGTTACCATATGTGTACGAGATGTAACATGGTTGGGAAAACCGGTGCTGGGATTGGGAAAAGGTTGGGAATTTTGTTTCTCCAAGTCTGTATGAACCCTGTTATATGAACCTTAGGAATATTGATTGATTTAATTAGTAATCATGCTATGAATACAATGTATACAATATCTAAATACTTGTATAATTGTTTCTACAGGTCAGTTCTTTTTCTGATCAGTTACTGCCCTGAAAAGGTTGAGTGTGCTTGGCTGGGCTTAATGATAATAAAACCATAAGGTTTGGGAGCATTACTGTTTTTGCTGTTTGTGGGGATGCATTCTCTGAAAAGACAAGCTTCTTGCGTAGTTTTTATTGATATTTTAGTCAAGGAAAATGTCAGGGAATTTTGTGATGACGATGCTGTACCTGTGTTGTATTCAGATGTTGTTTGCTATTTTTTTATGATAGAATTGTATTCAGATTTTGTTTGCTATTTTTTTATGATAGAATTGTATTCAGATGTTGTTTGCTATTTTTTTTAATGATAGAATTGTATTCAGATGTTGTTTGCTTTTTTTTCATGATAGGAATGTAACGGGTTTTTTCTCTATGGTAGTGACTGTATTCGGAAGGTTGAGCTATTTCGTGTGCAGTCGAAACCAAAATTTGATCCTGTGCATTTGGCTGAACCCTGTAAAAGATAAACATCATACACTAATTTTACTATATAGGCCTTATCTATGTCTTTCTGCTTTGGGGAGGGGGGGGGGGGGGGGGGTGGTGAATGTAGGTTTTTGCTGAAAGATTTTGCTTGAATGTCTGGCTGTGCTAACCTACTTATGTTCATCCTTGTTCCTTGTTTGTGCCTGCACAACTTGCATTTATTATTGTTATCATTATTAAGAGAATTTATATGGCGCTTATGCTTGATTAGAGACTAGACTCTAAGTGTTTACAATCACACTCTCATTTACGCGATGAGCGGCCTACCTGGGAAGAACCAAATGGAAATCTACCTGCTGGCACTTCATTCAGTCATTGCTCGTGTCTTTCAGTCGGTATCAGTCACTCGATTTTCTTCCTTCGTTCTTTCTATTTCTGACACAAGGTGCATGCTATGTGTGTGCTGGTCATCCATACGAACGGCCAAACTGGTCTTCTCTTCAGAAAGTTGGTGATGGGATTTTACATGTTGTTAAGATGTTACACATGGGTTCACGCATGTGACTTTGGTTTACAGTCTCATTTGAAGGACTTTTTAGGAAATGGAGGCAGAACCCATGTTACTTCCAAAGGGGAAATCCCCCTGTACCAAAACAGCCCATCAGAGATTTGAACCTGCAACTCCATGATCACCAGGATTATGAGTCCAGTGCTCTACCAGCCGAGCTATTCAGGCCCCCAATTTGTCAGTTGAAGACCTTGTTCATAGATATTCCACGAGATGAGATTTGGGGATTTCTACAGAAGATTTTTTTTTTTCCTTTCAGGGTAAGATTTTATAGAAATTAGATCCAGTTTTAAGACATTTTTAGCATGACAGAATTGAACTGGTTTTGTGTGTGTTTTCCGTTTTGTATTTCACATGAATACTGAGAATCAATTTTGACATGGTAATAGCTGTGATATGGCCCTCCTGGGATTAGATGAACTGTAAGCTTCAATTTGACAAGATACGTGATTGCTCATTCTTCATTTTCACGATATGGCCCTCCTGGGATTAGATGAACTGTAAGCTTCAATTTGACAAGATACGTGATTGCTCATTCTTCATTTTCATAGTCCAGAGTGCTGCTCATCTTGCCTGAAGAAGACCCAAGAAGTCGAAACGCGTCATGTTTTGTCTCGTGATTCGTTTGTCTGTGTTGTTTGGCGGAGTTATTTCAAACACTGTTTCGGATTTATAGGCATCAAATTGAATTGAACTTGTCCGCTGATGCTCAACATCATCATTGTGCAGCAGCATAATGATTGGCCAAGCTCATACACATGGTAGCCTTGGTGTTTTTGTTTTGTTTTTTAATGGCAGTGGTTATGGTCCTGATGAAATATAATTATAGGGAATCTTCTGCATATTTTCCTGTTGTTTATGGCTAAAAGCAGCAATCATAAGATTCTTTTCTTCTTTTTGAAATTTTTCTTTATTTTGTTTTTGTTTTATTTTGTTCCACAGTACAATGAGAAGATTGTTGACAGTAGCACGGAGAAGAGGTTAGAGGCCAGTTTTACACACCAATGGCTTTTGGTTTCTTTATTGATATTTAGCAGCTTTGTTGAAATGTATGGACAGATGAATTTTGTTTTCTCTTATTTTGTTCTTTTCTGATTTTTTTTTTTTTCTTTTTTTTTTTTTTTTTACTTTTTTTTTCAAGGTGAAGCTTCCTTTAACTATGTGGACCCCTAGCCCATTTGTGAATGTGCGCTTCCTGTTCACTTTCTGTTCCCCCCCTCCACCCTCCCCATACTCATGTGTCTTCCCCCCCCCCCCCCCCCCCCCCTCCATTTTTGTTTAACAGTGTTCAAACAACCAGGGTTTCGTGTACTGTTGTTTTGCCAAGAAATAAAGATGTTTTTATGTACCCCAAATAGACTGAGCTGCAGTTTCTAAATTCCGTGAGAATGAGGACTATCAAGTTAGAACAGGCATGTGGATGCACAAGGACTGGTCAGTTTCTCAGGCAGACGGAAAGAGGAGGTGCAGGGGTGGGCCTAAGTTCAAAATCTTTGCCAAGTCATTACTGTGATGATGGAGGGGTTGTTGGCCTGCGCTTGTTTTTCCCCCCACTATTAGACTGTTTGTCTTTGTATTTGTCTGACTTTATTCAAGTTTAAAAGGCTATAAAAGTTACTGTGTTAGGTTTTCTTATGGGAGCAAGAGTTACACTACTTGTTTATTGTAAATTGATTTAGTTGTTTTTTTTTAAAATCATTTTGTTAAATCTTAATCGTAATCATCATTGTTAAGTCAGTATACGCATTTTGTGAGGCATGGATGCTGTGCATACAGCTTTGCGAAGATGCACCTTGCTTTAAAAGTGTCCACTGACAGTCAGGTAAACAAGCAGACAAACTGTGGCAGTACCACACATATGCTCTTACAGGACAGGTCTCTGACTTACTGATGAAGGAGCTACATCATGCTCACGGTGTTATGACAGACTATTGCTTGGGCCACCAGTTCTCAGGAGACAGACTCACCCAAACACTACAACAGAACTAGACAGCCATGGACAGTTACAACAGCTTTGGAAGACTGCTTTGACAGGACTGCTACACGATTCAGATACTCTGGCACTGACAGAGTGAGTAGGAGCTAGTTGTCAGTTCTTCAGAAGGCTGGGCATGAATCGTACCAAGTCCACAAAGCCAGTGTCTGGACTGATCCGGCAAGGTAGAGTGCATGTGTGTGAATGTGCGAGCGCTAAGTATGTAAACCAACTCCGAAATGTAAACACTTTATGCACTACACAAAAACATGTATGTGAGCACACTGCACGACAACATGTATAGGACTGGCCTGCTTACACATTCATCAACTTTGACATAGACATTACTGCCTCACATGAAATTGTTGTCATTTCGCGAAAGCTGGTCCCACACTGAAAAATAGGAAAGGAGCCACCAGAAACATCATTCAGTGAAACGATTGGTAGAGTTGTTCATCTGATCTCTTATCAGTCTAAGTTAATATCAGTTTCTTGCTCATACTCATGCTACACCACAAAATGCATACAAGGATTTTATGACAGAACGCTTACAAGGATGGTCTCGCTAGGGGCCGCCAGCAGAAACTGTTTTGATTCATATGTAGATAAGGGGTGGGGAAGAGGGGTGGGACAGGGTGGGGAGGTAAATACATAAAAATTAGTCCTAAGGGCTCTGCCTGGTTCACCTGGGTCATTCTGGGGATTAGCTCTGGGGGCCCAGGGGAGATGAAATGGCGGAGCAAGTCTCTAGTAGCAAAAAAAGGAAAAGAGAAAAAAAGGGGGGGGGGGGGGGGGGGGAAGGGAATAGCCGGAAAAGAAAAGGAAAGAAAAAGAAAAAAGCAAGATCTCAAATGAAGAGTGGATCCTGTGAGAGGGGATTTCACAAGGCAAAAATCTGGACTGGATCCGGTGAGAGGGGATTTCCAAAGGCAAAAGTCTGAGTGGTGTGTCTTGGTGGCAGCAAGACTGGCTATGTTTGTGGAGGGATCTTGTGAGAGGAGACCCCATTGAGGACCGGATGATGTGTCTTGGTGGCAGCAAGACTGGCAATGCTAATGGATTTTTTTTTTTTTTGAAACACTGAACGCTGACTGGTGGGCCCCCTCTTCAATATAGCGACATAAGAATCAGAATGTTGATTGTGGTCGCTCTATGGAAGAAGAAGAAGAAGCAGATGACGATTTAGAGCAAAACCCTAACTGTGGAGTGTGGCCAAACTCCCATCCTACGACTCCCAAACACCATCTTCCGTCCTCCTCAAACATTCCTAACAAAATGTTCCACGTTGTCCTTCATTGAAGATGTTATCCGTCTCTGTCAGAGGTTTGTCTGATGGTCATGCATTGACGAATGCTTGGTCATACTTGACTGATTGTCGTTCAAGGACTTTGATTCCCGGATTGATTATCACATGGAGAGAGTGGCTTCTATCTCCCTCTGTCTGCAGTAACACAACAGTACTGATCACACGCCACAATTGAAAATAAACCAAAACCAGTCCTGGTCGCACGCCAACATTGGGAAAACAAAGGTACTGGTCACATCCCACAATGTGGAAATGAACCAACACAGTACGCCACAATGGGACACGAATCATAACAGCACTGATCGCACGCCACAATTTACCATAAACCAAAACAGTACTGGTCGCACACCACAATTGGACATGAACCAAAACAGCACTGGTCGCACACCACAATTGGACATAAACCAAAACAGTACAGGTCGTACACCACAATTGGACATAAACCAAAACAGCACTGGTCGCACGCCACAACTGGACATAAACTAAAAGAGTATGAGTCACACACCACAGTTGGAAATGACTCATAAAAGTACTGGCCACAGGCCACAACTGGAGATAAATCACTATAGTACTAGTCACATGCCACGATTGGAAATAAATCAAATCAGCACTGGTCACACGCCACGGAAATAAGCCAAAACAGTATCAGTCACATGCCACTATTGGAAACAAATTATAACAGTACTGGTCACACATGACAAAACTGAAAACAAACCAAAACGGCATTGGTCACACTCCACAATTGTAACTAAACACCCAAACACAATGATTGTGTACAGGTAAATTCCTGACAATCATTTCTAAGGAGGTGATCTTTTTATTCATGGTTACCAGTCTGTTTGTCTGTCTGTCCGTAAGAGTATGCAAAAACAGCAATACTGATTTCAATGAAACGTGATGTTTTGTGGGTCAAGGGCAAGCCCAGAGGATTGCAGTTTCGTTTCTTCTTCTTTCTTTTTTTAAACCCTTTTTTTTTGTACTTCAGTCCACTTATTAGGCTGTTCCTATTTGAAAATAAAAGCAGTAATATTAGATATTTCAGTGGCTTCCATCATAATATCGTAATGAATAGGTGGTTCCATTCGTAACACTACAATGTCTTGTCATGCTGAACTTCTGTCATTGATAATGTTACTATATAATTCTTCTCTCTCTCTCTCTCTCTCCTCTCTCTCTCTCTCTCTCTCTCTCTTGTTGTGTGTGTGTGTGTGTGTGTGTGTGTGTGTGTTGTTGTCTGTCTGTCTGTCTGTCTGTCTTCTCTCTCTCTCTCTCATACACAACACACTCTCTCTCTCTCTCTCTCACTCTCTCATCTCTCTCTCTCTCTTTCTCTCTCTCTCCTGTCTCATCTCTCTCTCTCTCTCTCTCTCTCTCTCACTCTTTCTCTCTCTCTCTCTCCTCTTCTCTTCTCCTCTCTCTCTCTCTCTCTCTCTCTTTCTCTCTCTCCTCTTCTCACTCCTCTCTCTCTCTTTCTCTCTCCCCTCTCACTCTCACTCTCTCTCTCTCTATCACTCTCTCTTCTCTCTCTTCTCTCTCTCTCTCTCTCTCTCTCTCTCTCTCAGCCTTTCACCTGTCGCCGCAAAAGGATATAATTTAGAAGGAAAAATAAAAAAGACCTTGAATCGGAACTTCTCTGACAGTTTATGGTTGATAAAACTGCCATTGTCCTCCAGTAAATATTGAACCGCTGCCGAGTCACATAGGTGACATTTTTTTTTCTTTTTTTTTCCCCATGTTTCGTTCCCACGTGTCACCATCACTCCAACACCGTTCATTCCAGCCATTCCATACAGAGCCACACCCAGACTCATCATCCTGTGGCAGCCTCAGTACGTGCTAGCAGTCCACAAGGAGCAGTCAATATCAGGGTGTCACAAGGCAACGCGCCAGAAGAGATACTGCCCTTTTGCCGAGCCACTTTGGTGGTGTTCAGTAGTGTCGACGCCAGAAGAGACGCTGCCCTTTCGCTGAGCCATTTTGGTGGTGTTCAGTAGTGTCTGTTCTGATTCGACGTACGAAGGGCACCACCTTTGAAGCCCTCTAGACGACCTTCTCTTTTTTTTTTTTTTTCTTTTTTCTTTTTCTTTTTTTTTTCTGCTGTATCATCTACTGTGCCACCTCAGTGGCATTGCATCCGCACCGCTCATTCCGATCCCCTGTCCACAGCCACGGCCCGGCCTGGCCCGCCTCAGCCCCAGCACCGGCAATCCACAGAGAGCAGTCAGTCACTGTCAACTCGTCAGGAGGCAACCCCCCGGAGGAGACACTGCACTTCAGCTGAGCTACTTCGGCAATGTGCAATAGTGTCTGCTCTGATCCAACATACGCAGGGCACCACCTACCAAGCCCTAGTCACGGAGCAAGCTCAGTGATGTGCTCTCTTTCTGGATGGCGTTGGCATCCGGCTACAGTCGGAGTGCATATACGTTTTGACTCCGTTTAAAAAAAAAAGTCCTTCATATGACACTATGAACAAATAACATCTTGCACACACACGTGAAAGCCCATCAACATGTTTCGGAAGAGGCCAGTTTGGCCGTTGGTATGGATGACACTTACACACATTTTTTCCCCCGCGTACGCAGGCTGATACTCCTGCAGGCACTCCCTGTATAGACAGGTAAGGATTCATCCCATCTGCCCCAGCAAAGGGAGTGGAGTTTTGTGTGTATGACCGTTTTTTATCCCGCCATTAAGGCAGCCATACTCCAACTTCGGGGAAGGTGCATGCTATGTGTAACGTGTCATCCATACCAACGGCCAAACTGGCCTTCTCTTCCGAAAGTTGGTGATGGGATTTTACGTGTGTGCAAGATGTTATGCGTGCGTCCACACACGGAACCTCGGTTTATAGTCTCATTCGAAGGACTGTATGGGAAATGGAGTCAGAACCAATGTTAACTCCGAGGGAAAAATCCCCCTGTACCGAAACGGCCCAGCGGAGATTCGAACCCGCAACCCAAAGATTACGAGTCCGGCGCTCTACCACTAGGTTATTCCGGCCCTCACTTACACACATGATGTGCACTCTTCGTGAAAAAATCGAAAGAGTGAGTGAAAAACGGAGTGACTGATATTCAGCTGAATGACACGGGAAGCGTCTGAATGTAGCGCTAGCAGGCAGGTTTTCAGTCGGCTCTACCCAGGTATGAAGCCCGTTACTTTAAACAACGGATAGGATTGTAAAGCGATTTGAGCTTCGGTTCTTACCAAGGGTAGGTGCTATATAAGTACTGTCAATAATAATGATGATGATGTTTAAAAAAGAAAATTAGAAAAATGATACTATGAAGTTCTACCCTGTTGTTCAAGAAGAGATACCAAGGAGCCAGTGTGAAAGAGCAGCCCTCCACTTCAACCCCCCCCCCTCTCTCGCTCTCCTCTCTCTCTCTCTCTCTCTCTCACACACACACACACACACACACACACACACACACAACACACACACACACACACGCACGCAAGTACGCGCGTGCACTACACACACACACACACACACACACACACACACACAGGTTTACGTGTGGTCCTCTCTCTCTCTCTCTCTCTCTACACACACACACACCACACACACACACACACACACACACACACAACACACACATTGTGATCTTCACACTGGTCATCCTACGGTGCGCTGTGCTTTAGTGTGACTCTGTGCTGGATTATTGTGCATTCCCCTCTTCACTGCCATGTTGTGCTCCACGATGTCGGACCGGCCCCCCATGTGTCGCTCTGTGCACTGAAACACGGATGGTTCCGAGCACTGGCTGTCCGCTGACTGTACTGGCGTCTCTGTGGCTGGTAGTGACTGTACTGGCGTCTCTGGCTGGCAGTGAGGTCGTCACCTCCTTCAGCTCTGGTTCTGGAAGTTGTGTAGGTAAACATATCGGAGCTATCTGGGTCGCTACACAGGTATGTGAAATTGTTATTTTGTGCGTTCCCGTGATCCGGTGTAAACTTTGTTGTGCAAGTACAGTTGTGACGTGGTCAAGTTTATCGGGAAGGCAACATAGGCGCCAGACAGAATGTCGCGTCCGGATCTACAGCCAAATATTATTCAGTTTATTGACTGGCATTTTAAAAGAATGCAACATGAACTACAAATGCATTCTGCTTACATAAAGAACAATATGGACGAAAAAAATGCAAAGCATAGATAACAACTTTAAACGCATTCTGAGTGACATGTGTCAGGTAAAAGAGTGTGTGGAAGAAAACAAAGAGAACATAGAAGATCTACAAGAAGATAGACGGATTCTGATGGAGAGACTAGACACAGTGGAAAACCAACTTGAAAACGTTGAACAAAACTCAAGAGCGTGCAATCTTATTTTCATCAATGTTGAAGAGTACAGAAGAGAGGACAACGGCACGACGACACAAGTTATTACAGAAACCCTAAACTATTACGACTCTGCAAGCACCTGGCGACAGGAAGACATTGTGAAGGCCTACCGCCTAGGAAAACCTCGTCCTCAGGGAAGTGACCCTCGTCCAATCCTTGTACAGTTTTGCCGATGGGCCGACAAAATGGCGGTATTGGGTGACGGACATATCAGAGATAACATGAGACAGGATGGCATCAGAGTATCATCAGATCTTACCACTCGCCAGAAAGATAGGGTTGACTACTATCGCAGTTTGGGAAAGACTGCTTATATTTACAATGGGAAACTGCAAGTGAAGGAGATAAGAGTCAACACGAGCTCGGTACAAGGAGGATCTTCACCAGCACCGTGATCCTCACCAGCATCATGATCTTCATCAGCACCATGATGGTGAGGATCGACGGTACTCCCTGCCCAGAAGACGGCAATTCCATGACTCTACCCAGTACACCGACGTGCAAGGTCACAGGAGTGACAGCCGTGACCGATCAGCCAGACACACCAGGCGCTTGGTTCTGGAATATGATAAAAACGACTTTCCTTACCAGTCATCCACCGACAACAGCCAGGAACATGTCATCAACACCGAATCTCAGCCTCATTCACACACAAATCCGGAAACAAGAGGTAACCACATGGGCACCAGATTTATCAGAAACAAGGAACATCAGAATTGTCCCTCATCCCGGAGTCGCAGCCAGAGACATGCAGTGCCTGTGGTGCCAGGCAACCGCTTGTTTAGCGAGGTGGTGAGACAAGGAGGTCCAGGTATGGCTGAATACAAGAGGACAGTGTTTGTGAAAGACCAGAACAGCAGAATATCTGAGAGGTACGGACCACCCAGCACAGTCCCGAGCACTCTGAGAGTGCAGAACGTCACTCAAGTACCTGACACTCCAGTGAAGACCAACAATAGTGACCAGGATAGTCATAACAGAGATTGTCTTGTGTCTAAACCAACAGAAGGGTGCCAAACTGTGTTTCAAAGGAATGTCGATAACAATGATGACATTGCTCTGTGCGATGAGAACAAAGATTTCCATGCTGATGAAATCCAAGACAAAACTGGCATGAAGGATGGTGTGGTGTTAAACGATGTTCATGATGCCCACGCACAAAGCCAGGACTCAATCCACAATGGACAAGAATTGATAAACAACAGAGTAGAGATTACAGACGAGAAAATCTCTAACACCGACAGACAGGGACAGACGGATGAACACAGAGAATCGAATGCACATTGTGACGGCCAAGATGACACAGACAAAATATCGACACAGACTGATTCGGTTCTAGCTGACAATCCAAACGATACTGTGACAGATACATGCACCGACATTGGCTTGTCAGAAATGCAAGAAATACAAACCACTCAAGGTACAACATCCATGAAGATAAACAACAAGACAATGCTGTCTCATCAAGGACAACTATACAGGATAGGCCACTCGACGAACTGCCTCACTCAGACAAACAGACTGTCCAAATAAATCAGCTATGTCACAGAGGACAGGCAGTCAAAGCAGCATCCTCGATTCTCTGTTGAGAGCATCATCAAATGATCGCTCCAAGGTAAATGAGGCTTGTAAACGCAGTAAATCAAACAGTCGTCCAGGTAACAAAAAATAGGAAATCGGCCGGGCCACAGTATCATGGAGCAAAAGTACTGACGATGAAACCTCCCCAATCTGCGCGGGCTGATAGATCTGCTGAAAAAGAGCAGAAAAGTAGCATTGTGAATAATACAGATAATATAAATAAATCAGAAGTAAAATTTCTCAATTACAACGTCAATGGCCTTCTACCAAAACTGGATAATAACGAGTTTACCAACTTTCTTTTGTTACACGATTTTATATGCCTAACCGAGACATTTATGGCAAATGATTTAAATTCCCCATTGTTTAGTAACTTCAAAATTTTTTCGATAAAACCAAAGAAGCTTTCCCATCAAGGTCGATACTCTGGTGGAATAATTGTTATGATTAAGAAGAAATTTGAAAAGTACGTTGAACAAATTCAAATACAAAGCCCTCATGCTGTCATTATTAAAGTCCATAAAGATCTGTTTTCAACTGATCGCCATATAATGCTAATTTGTTCATATGTTCATCCACATGATTCTGTGTTTTGGAAAGACCAATACGATGGTTTTGGTTTGGAAGTTTTGGAACAAATCATATTAGACCTTCAACACTCCTACAATGATTTCTACATTCTGTTAACTGGAGATCTCAATTCCAGAACAGGGTGTTGTAATTATTCTTCTGTAGAAGATAATGTAGATTTCATCGGCCCAAATGCCTCTGTTGTAAATGAATTTTGTAGAAATTCTCAGGACAGTGTTATAAATGTTTTTGG
>CM065747.1:39906292-39928792 GCA_033310375.1 Conus canariensis | reverse complement strand
CATTTGACTTTCGCCTGCAAACCAACATCAGAGAGACAGACATAGCAAGACCCTTGAATCATGCATATGCAAGAAGGTCAGCCGATCGAGTTGCGGGTCAAACTATGTGAAGGGTCAAGCCTGCACACGCGACTCGCCGCCATGGTTGCCATGGCAGCGCTGGTGTTGCATGTGGTGTCGGTCAGCAGCTCTTACTGGATGGAGGGTGAAATCCGAGGGGGCGCCGCGATCGCTCACACAGGGCTGTGGCAGGACTGCCTGCTGCAGAACTTGTTCACGTCCAACGAGTACTGGCTGTGCGCGTCCTACCAAGTGGCGCATCACCTGGACACTGTGCCAAGTAAGCAGCGTTTATGGCCCTTCCCCACATCCCTTCCTGAATCCTCCCACCTGCCTCTCCCCATCCCTGCGATATGTAATATGCCTGGAGAGTGTTCCTTATCCTTCCCTATCTTATATCTTTTACAGGAATATTTTTTTTTTCACTTTTTTTTTTTTTGCAGGATCCACCCCGTCCCCGCTACCCATATCTCCCCTCTTTGGCAAAGTTCCCTCTTCTCCCTTGGCAAGATCTTAAAACCCAGCCAATACTTCTGTCATTTTTCTTGGATTCATGTGTCCACTTTTATCCTCGATTGTTGACTATTTCAGCCATAGAAGTCGAGTTAACCCCTTTCTAGAATAACACAGAGTGTGAAGAGTGTGTAGATTTTTTCCCCGGCATTACATTGTTACGATGGGTAAGTCCTAGTTTAGAATCCCCCTGTGTGTCGATTTTGTTGATTCGCGGTCTCATGAAGAGCAGCCATTCTGTCAATGAGAGATGACATCGACTAAAAAGGAAGGCTTCTAAACAAGGATATTGCCACGATATATAACATGCTTATCTAAATGAACTGAATCTTTTCTGAAAAGAAAAAAAAATCAGAAACCTTGTTTATTTCCCCATTGACATACTGTTAAAAAACAAACAAACAAAGAACTCGCCTGCATATTACATGAAATTAACGAATGATTGAGTCGTACTTTGTTGCCCAGGAAGGGAAAACGTTATTAAAAAAAAAAAAAAAAAAAAAGGAAAGAAAGAAAGAAAAAAAAGGAAAGAAAGAAAGAAAGAAAGAACAAATACATTTCCAACAGTTTAGATTTTATATCCACAGCTCAGCTGCCTTAGGGATGTTAGAGGGCTCTTCACTCTAAGTAGTCTACCCACTTTCCGGGAAATATGTGCAAGAGATTTCTTCTTTCGAGCCACTCTTTTTTCCATCTCCCTTTACTTCCACGTTCAACTATTTTTCTTCTCTCAAGTAAAACATTCTTGTAACACCCCCACCCCCCCCCCCCCCCCAACACACACACACCTTTTCCCTCCCCCGTTTGACAGCTTGTATCTGTCCATCAAAGATCAAAGTCTTACCGCAGAAAACATCGAAATGCTCTAGATAAAGAAAGGAACATGCCATTCCACTAATTTTCAATTGCAGAAAACATCGAAATGCTCTAGATGACCAAAGGAATATAACATGCCATTAATTTTTGATAAACCGGTATGGCGAAAAGGCGTTTGGCCAGAAGGGTATTCTGACAACAACGGCAACAACAACAACAACACAACAACAACAACAACAACAAAAAGTGGTTCTAGCTTGTTTCTTGTCTGATGTTTGACACCCATACAATCTGAGCTGATCTGGCTCATCAACTGACGTGCTGATGTCAGGTCAGAAACCCTAAAGCAGTCAGTCGTAGGCCCTAGTCTCCCTTCTCTGCATTAAAGCAGTCAGTCGTAGGCCCTAGTCTCCCTTCTCTGCATTACTGACCTTCCAGGGAGTCTGAGCTCACGAAAAAGACCAGATACAGACAATGCAGCCGTACAGCATGTTGTCTTCTCTTGGGCGGAGGAGGGAGGAGGTGTGTGTGGGGGGGGGGAGGGAGGGAGGAGGGGGCAGTCTATATCAAGTCGCTATGTCTCCCACAAAAGGAGACCTTGCTCTGTTGCTAGGTCTCTTCAGCGCTGTTCAGTGTTGTCTGTCCCAATCCAGTATATGTAGAACTCCGCCTTCAGCGCTGTTCAGTGTTGTCTGTCCCAATCCACTATACGTAGAACACCACCTTCAGCGCTGTTCAGTGTTGTCTGTCCCAATCCACTATACGTAGAACTCCGCCTTCAGCGCTGTTCAGTGTTGTCTGTCCCAATCCACTATACGTAGAACTCCGCCTTCAGCGCTGTTCAGTGTTGTCTGTCCCAATCCACTATACGTAGAACTCCGCCGTCAGCGCTGTTCAGTGTTGTCTGTCCCAATCCAGTATACGTAGAACTCCGCCGTCAGCGCTGTTCAGTGTTGTCTGTCCCAATCCAGTATACGTAGAACTCCGCCTTCAAGCCCTCAATTGTCGAAACTGATTGCTGATTAGCAGATCAGCGTCACTGAGCATCTGGCTTCTGAGATCGCTGTCACACCTGTCCAGCAACAGCGTCCAGGAACTGAGATACTGACGACGTTGACATGGACACACAACAAGTATAGACATGGACACACAACAAGTATAGCTATAGACATGGACACACAAGTACAGACATGTACACACAACAAGTGTAGACAAGGACACACAACAACTATAGAGATGGACACACAACAACTATAGACGTGGAGTGGGAATCAATACAGAGCTCAGTACGAGAGCAGAGCATCAAGGGCCACAGAATTTGAGATTTTTTATGCTGATCAGTGAGTTTGGGGATGATGAAGATGAAACTGATCAGTGAGTTTGGGGATGATGAAGATGAAACTGCTGAGGTCCAGTTTGGACAGGCACTACATGACAGGGCTGTTCTCTATTCTTTTCCTTTCATACCGTAACCCCACGTCAACCGGGCCCGAGAGATACAGACACCTGCAAAGTTGTTAAGGAAAATGTAGCAACACTCTCAGAAACAAAATCACTACGTGGATGATGCTAAAGGTTAAAATAAAAAGAAAAAAGAAAAAAAAGATGAGATGCAAGTAAAAGTTGTGTCCATCGTGGACTAGTTCTAATTTTCATTCTGCTATTGACTTTCCTGAGGTGTGTCTCTTTGTGTTAAATGTGTCTGCCGACAAAAGGCCTCATTTTGATTGTCTCCACTGGTGGTCAACAAATTCCACCGACACTACCTGCACTTCACCCTGCTCTTCAGTACTGATTGACTCCACTGGTGGTCAACAATTCCTCCAACACTACCTACACTTTAACCTGCTCTTCAATGTTGATTGTCTCCACTGGTGGCCAACAATTCCACCAACACTACCAACACTTTAACCTGCTCTTCAATGTTGATTGTCTCCACTGGTGGCCAACAATTCCACCAACACTACCTACACTTTAACCTGCTCTTCAATGTTGATTGTCTCCACTGGTGGCCAACAATTCCACTAACACTACCTACACTTTAACCTGCTCTTCAATGTTGATTGTCTCCACTGGTGGCCAACAATTCCACCAACACTACCTGCACTTTAACCTGCTCTTCAGTACTGATTGACTCCACTGGTGGCCAACAATTCCTCCAACACTACCTACACTTTAACCTGCTCTTCAATGTTGATTGACTCCACTGGTGGCCAACAATTCCACCAACACTACCTACACTTTAACCTGCTCTTCAATGTTGATTGTCTCCACTGGTGGCCAACAATTCCACCAACACTACCAACACTTTAACCTGCTCTTCAATGTTGATTGTCTCCACTGGTGGCCAACAATTTCACCAACACTACCTACACTTTAACCTGCTCTTCAGTATTGATTGACTCCACTGGTGGCCAACAATTCCACCAACACTACCTACACTTTAACCTGCTCTTCAGTATTGATTGACTCCACTGGTGGCCAACAATTCCACCAACACTACCTGCACTTTAACCTGCTCTTCAAGTAAGGGACACTTTAACTGTTTATACTCGTGCCAGACACTTGACCTATTACGCACGTAATTCTTTAACCAATTCCTTTGGTGATAGACACTTTGGTCTGTTCTTCTGGCTACACTTCGGTCTGTTCTTCTGACTACAGACACTTCAGCCTATTTCACCGGTGACAGACACTTCAGCCTATTTCACCAGTGAAAGACGATTTAACCTATTCTGCTGGTGATATATTCAATCAGTGACAGACAATTCAGCTTATTTCAATGGTAACAGACAACTGTTCACCTGTGACACATATTCTATTGGTGAAAGACACCTTAAACGTTTTTCTGCTGTCAACAGATTTTAACCTGTTCTAATGGTGACAGACGCTTCAACCTATTTCAGTGGTGACAAGCATTTAACCCATTATACGGGTGACAGATACTTAACCCAATCTTTTGCTGACTGTTTCAAAGTAAGTGACTTTAGGCGAAAACTGAAACAAGATTGAAAAAAAAAAAAAAGAATTACTGTGCAGCCAAACGAAAAAAAATAAAACAAAAGAAGAATAAACAAATTACAAAATAAAGACTACACGTTTCGACCTCTTGTGTCTTCTTCACGCGAGACATAACATTCAAGACAATGAAAACGAAGGACAGACAGACAGTCACTGACATCCTCAAACTGGGCGCAAAATGAATGTGGAACGGAAAGGAGGCTGCTGGGAGGGGAAACAATACGGGTTGAAATAATAATGATAATAATAATAATAATGATGATGATGGTGATGATAGTAGTAATGATGATAATGATAATAATAATGATAATGATAATAATGATGACAATAATAATAATAATAATAATAATGATAATAAAAATAATATTAATGATAATCTGATGATGATGATGATGAGTAGAGAAGAACAAATAGGAGGAGGAGGAGGAGGGTAGGGGAAGAGGGAGGAGAGGAAGAAGAAACAGAAGAAGAAGGAGGATATAGATCATTGGAAAGATAGAAGGGTAGAATAAAAGATACAGTAATGGTCATAATAATAATCATATCATAATTAGTAGAATAATGATTTTAAAAAATGGCAATGATATAGGAAATGGGAAAATAGTATGCTGAAATCTGGAAATATGCTAGTGCAAAATGATAATATCAATAATAGTAATGATAACAGTTGTAATAGTTACGATTATAATAACATCAGTGCTAATGATAATAACAGTAATAATACTATTACAAGGAATGATGACGATGGCGATGGTAATAATAATGATTAAAAAAAAACAAAAAAAACACAACAACAAAACCAATAATAATGATACCAATTATGCCATTCATACTAATCTTGCAAATAATAATAGTAAAAATATTTAATAGTACTGCTACTTTAATGATGATGATAGGATTAATCACAGGAATTTTTTTTTTTTAAACATTTTTTAATCACTTTGAATGAGATTACATAACAATTTACATGCTTACATATAAACGTACACGAATACATATATACGCACAATGAGTAATTTTATCAATACATTATTAAAACACATCACATTACGTCAAAATGTATGTATCCATACGCATGTACACATACACTTATATTTACCCACACATATACAAAAACAAACATAACGGCACAGACATTAGGAAAGATCAAACCTTAAAGGGAGAGAGAGAGAGAGAGAGAGAGAGAGAGAGAGAGAGAGAGAGAGAGAGAGGGAGGGGGGTGGGTATCGGTTCGTTTTGCAGTTATTTTTACATTTGGATTCACGATTTTACTTTTTTGTTTTTCCCCTTCCTTCCCTTTTTCCCTTTTTTCTCTCCATGTTTTCCTTTTTTTTTTTTTTTACTTTTTTTTTAGACCTACTGTTTACTGTTTCAGTGCGTATTTCTGAATAGCAATTCATATGGCATCCATATTTTATTAAAATCATCCGTTTTCCATGATAATCTGGCATTGTGTTGTTCTATTCTATGTCTTGAAGAAAAGTATCTTTCAAAAGTTACTATGTCAGGTATGGACTTTTCAAATTTACATTTATAAATATACATTTTACCCAGAAGTATCAATAAATCAAAAACATAGTCCGTAACTATATTATTTTCTATGCCAAATAATACTATGTTTTGAGTGCGTATTTCTGAATAGCAATTCATATGGCATCCATATTTTATTAAAATCATCCGTTTTCCATGATAATCTGGCATTGTGTTGTTCTATTCTATGTCTTGAAGAAAAGTATCTTTCAAAAGTTACTATGTCAGGTATGGACTTTTCAAATTTACATTTATAAATACACATTTTACCCAGAAGTATCAATAAATCAAAAACATAGTCCGTAACTATATTATTTTCTATGCCAAATAATACTATGTTTTGAGTTATACTGATGTTTGTACATGTTGTACATTTTGTTTTCAATAATTGTTCAAGGTTTTTCCAGAAACGATTTGAGATGTTGCATGTCCAGAATATATGTTCAATACTGTCTTTGAATTCTCTACAGAAATCACAATTATAACTATTTGTAATATTCATTTCTTTCAATACAACATTTGTCCCGAGAATTCTATGTACAATACGTATCTGCAGCCATTTCAATTTGACATCTTGTATTTTATGCACTTTTTTAAATACCTCTTTCCACTGAATATCTATTCCTAACTTCTCAGTCCATTTTTGACAGGAATTGGGAGGTTTGTTGTCATTGATTAAGATGTCATAAAACAACCTCGTACCTTTAGATATAGAATATATTAGTTTCAATGCCCCAGGGATATCATGTGCGCAATTGTTTATTTCATTTATCTTTGTTTGTTTTATGCATTTCTTAATGGACATTTTACAGCCATTAAAAGCCAGAAAATGTATATTCATTCCAAATTTTCTATTAAATTCAGTATGTGTAAGGAAATTTCCGTTGTTGTCAAGAAAATGTGCAACACAGTTGACACCTCTTTGGATCCAATTTTTATGTTTAATCATATTGTCTCCAATTTTAAATTTCTCATTATAAAACTGGTTCTGAAAGTAATTCTGTTTGTGTTTTTGGTTTTACTAGATTGCAAAAATGACTGTATGCCACATAAATATGTTTCCAAAAGATGTTATGATTTTTATGTAAACCGTAGCTTGGGCCATATTTTTCGATTTCAGTAAGAAATGGATATAATTCCAATGCAACATTTTTCCATTTATGTTTCGTAGTTTTCAACCTTCTGATCCAACTGAGTTTCAGTGCAGCAATGTATGCTGTGATATCCGGTACATTTAGACCACCATATCTTACACCTTTCGTTACCGTATTTCTGCTAATTTTATCTTGTTTACCGTTCCAAATAAAACGAAAACACATTTTCTGGAGATTATTCACAAAATCATCTGGTGGGTTTGGAAGCAGGATCCAGAGGTGTATTAGTTTTGATAGTATTAAGGATTTTAATACAGCAACTCTTCCAAGAGGAGTTATATTTCTTTTTATCCAAATATTGAAAAGAGCTTTTATTTCTGACATTTTTTCGGCATAATTAGCCTGATCACAATCTTTCATGTCATTTGTAAACCATATACCGAGTATTCTAAATTTTTCTGGATTCCAAATTATATTTAGATGTTGCATGTATTTTGTTTTTGAGTTCTTTTTACTTCCGAGCCAGATTGCTTGTGTTTTATTTTCATTCATAAACAGCCCTGAGAAATGTCCAAATTTCAAAATCAACTGAATAGACTTTTCAAAGGATAATCTATCACCATTATTCATTAGCTGCGCATCATCAGCAAATTCAGATATTTTGTGTTCTTCATGGTTGATGTCAATGCCTTTTATATCTTTGTCTTCTCTGATCATAATGGCTAAAATCTCTACGCAGAGTATAAATAGATAAGGGGAAAGTGGGTCTCCTTGCCTACATCCTCGTTCTATTGGAAACCAATCAGCTACTTGGCCATTGACTATAACTGTTGATTTGATATCTGTGTAAAATGTTCGTATCCATTTACAAATACCCTCTCCAAACCCAAAGGATTCCAGAACTGTAAACAAAAAATTGCCAATCCAAAGAATCAAAAGCTTTTTCAAAGTCTAAACAGAGCAAGAGACCAGGCCTATGTGTTGTGTCAAGATAACAGATTAAGTCATAAATCAGTCTAATATTGTCTCCAAGATATCGGTTGGCTACAAATCCAGTCTGATCCTCATTGATTAATTTTTCAAGAGTTTTCTTAATCCTGTTTGCAATACACGATGCTCCGATCTTGTATAAGACATTTAATAATGAAATTGGTCTCCAGTTCTTTATGTGTTCTTTGGATTTTTCTGGTTTGGGAATGCAAGTAATAAGCCCCTGTTTTTGTGTTGCTGAAAGTTCTCCGTCTTTGAACGATTGGTTTAGAGCGCGCACAACGAATGGTCCCATTTTTTTCCAAAAGAATTTATAAAATTCAGCTCCAAATCCATCCGTACCTGGACTCCTTCCATTTTTCATATGTTGTAATGCATAACCTGCTTCTTCTAAACTTATGTCCCCTTCTATAGAGTCCCTCTCTTTCTGTGATAATGTAGGATGCTTATTAACTAAATCACTTATTTCACATACATTTAAGCTTTGTTTTTTGTATAATTTACAGTAAAACTCATTTACTTCGGTTTTTATTCGCTCTGGTTCATCAAGCAAATCTCCGTTTTGATTTACTAGCTTTGTCATACTTTTGTTTACGAAGTGCCTTTTTTCCAAGTTACAAAAATATTTTGTTACCTTTTTCCTTCTGCTATCCATTTTGCCCTAGACCTTAGTATCACTCCTTGTATTTTTTTTTCTCTGAGTGAAACTAGCTCTTGGTTCGTTTCCTTTAACAATTTCATGTCTTCTTCTGTTTTGTTTTCCTTTTTTTCTAATTCTTCAATATTTTAAACTAGGTTTTCTTCTTTTTCAGTAGCTTTCTTTTTCCTCATAGTAGCATAAGCAATAGTTTTCGATCGAATTTTCATTAATAAAAAATCTATAAATAATTTATCAGACACGGTTAATTCAATTTCTGTCAAAGATGTATCGTTAATTGTAAGTATCATACTGGTCGGATGAATACTCACATATGACCTCGTCTATCAGTTTGTTTATTTCATCTACATATTGTTTGTCTCTCAATAGATCATAGTTAAATTTCCAAAAAGTATTTCGTTGCACAGTTTTCCCACTCTTTAATGTAAGTAAAATCATAGAATGATCGGATCGATATCCTGGAATGATATCCGAGTCTTCATAGTTCCATATAAGACTCTCTGAAATTAGAAAATAATCTAAACGGCTTTGTTTTAACGGAGAATTTCTTCGCCAAGTAAATCGTTTGACTTGCGGATTACTCTCCCTCCACACATCTGCGAGACTTAATTCTAATATCATATTTTCCACAGCATCTTTAGCCCTAGGGTTATTTATATTGTTGTAATTGTTGTAATCTAAATATGGATCAAGAACTAAATTCCAGTCACCAACTATTATGAAATCGTGACCGTAGTACTTTATTATTTTTTCTTTTAAATTAATATAAAAATCGGGATTGTCTACGTTCGGTCCATATAAATTTATTAAATCACAGGAATTATAATCATGTAATAATAACAATAGTAGTAGTAGTACTACTACTACTACTACTGATGATGATGAAGATGATGATGATGATAATAATGATAGGAATGATAATAATAATCATAATAATGATGATGATGATAATAATGATAATTATAACAATAATAATGATGATGATGATGATGATAACGATGATGATGATGATGATGATGATAACGATGATGATGATGATGATGGTGATGATGATGATCTCGACCTGTTTTGCCTCCCAGCATCTTCGTTTCCACATTCATTTTGCGCCCAGTTTGAGCAGATAAGTGAAGAAGACCAGAAGAAGACCAAAGGGTCGAAACGCGTAGTGTTTTGTTTTGCAATTTGTTTATTCTTTCGTTTGGTGGCATATTAATTCTTTAGCCTTGGTGACACACAGTTTAACCTCTTCTACCGGTAATAAATGTTCAGGCTAAGCGCATTGTAACCTTATCTGCCGGTGACAGACTCTTTAAAGTATTCTTCTGGCGACACACTTTAACCTGTTTTCGTGATGACAGACGATTTAACATATTATATCGGTGACAGGTACTGCAACGTATTCTACTGGTGATGGACTCTTTAACCTATTTTTCTGTCGACACATTTCAACCCATGTTCCTGTGACAGACAGTTTAGCGTATTCTCCTGGTGACAGATACTTTAACCCATTCTGTTGCATGGTGGCAGATTATTACGCGCTTCGTCCTTTTTTTTTTTTGTGACAGCCACTTTAACATATTCTACTGGTGATAGGCACTTTGAATATTCTTTGGTGACAAGCGCTTCATCTATGTCTACAAACGCTTCGATCTATTCTCCTGAAGACAAACACATTAACTTACTCTCCTAGTGGCAGACGCTTTAACTTATTCTTCCGGTGACAAACACTTTCACCTATTCTGCCGGTTGCAGACACTTTAACTTACTCTCCTGGTGATAATCATTTAACCTGTTCTACTGGTGTTAATCATTTTAACCTGTTCTACTGGTGTTAATCATTTTAACCTGTTTTACTCTTGTACTGCTGGCAGACACTTTAACCTATTCTACCGGTGGCTGGCATTTTAACCTATTCTACTGGGTGGCGGATAGTTTAACTTATTCTACTCGAGGCAAACTCTTAACATGTTCAACTGATGGCGGACACTTAAACCTGTTCTACTGGTAGCAGACAGTTCAGCCAAACTATGTGTGGCAGATAGTTTCGCCTAATTTACAAGGGGCGGACTTTCTAACCTATTCTACTGGTGTCAGACACTTTGTTCTATTGGCAGACACTTGAACCTATTCTACTGGTGTCAGACACTTTGTTCTATTGGCAGACACTTGAACCTATTCTACTGGTGTCAGACACTGTGTTCTATTGGCAGACACCTGAACCTATTCTACTGGTGTCAGACACTTTGTTCTATTGGCAGACACTTGAACCTATTCTACTGGTGTCAGACACTTTGTTCTATTCACAGACACCTGGAGCTATTCTACTGGTGTCAGACACTTTGTTCTATTGGCAGACACTTGAACCTATTCTACTGGTGTCAGGCACTTTGTTCTATTGGCAGACACTTGAACCTATTCTACTGGTGTCAGACACTGTGTTCTATTGGCAGACACTTGAACCTATTCTACTGGTGTCAGACACATTGTTCTATTGGCAGACACTTGAACCTATTCTACTGGTGTCAGACACTTTGTTCTATTGGCAGACACCTGAACCTATTCTACTGGTGTCAGACACTTTGTTCTATTGGCAGACACCTGAACCTATTCTACTGGTGTCAGACACTTTGTTCTATTAGCAGACACTCAAACCGACTGGTGTCAGCCACATTGTTCTATTCACAGACACTTGAACCTATTCTACTGGTGTCAGACACATTGTTCTATTCGCAGACACTTTAACCTATTCTACTGGTGTCAGACACTGTGTTCTATTGGCAGACACTTGAACCTATTCTACTGGTGTCAGGCACTTTGTTCTATTAGCAGACACTTGAACCTGTTCTACTGGTGTCAGACACTTTGTTCTATTCACAGACACCTGAACCTATTCTACTGGTGTCAGACACTTTGTTCTATTGGCAGACACCTGAACCTATTCTACTGGTGTCAGACACTTTGTTCTATTGGCAGACACCTGAACCTATTCTACTGGTGTCAGACACTGTGTTCTATTCACAGACACCTCAACCTATTCTACTGGTGTCAGACACTGTGTTCTATTCGCAGACACTTGAACCTATTCTACTGGTGTCTATTGGCAGACACCTGAACCTATTCTACTGGTGTCAGACACTGTGTTCTATTGGCAGACACTTGAACCTATTCTACTGGTGTCAAACACTTTGTTCTATTGGCAGACACCTGAACCTATTCTACTGGTGTCAGGCACTTTGTTCTATTGGCAGACACCTGAACCTATTCTACTGGTGTCAGACACTGTGTTCTATTGGCAGACACCTGAACCTATTCTACTGGTGTCAGACACTTTGTTCTATTGGCAGACACCTGAACCTATTCTACTGGTGTCAGACACTTTGTTCTATTAGCAGACACTCAAACCGACTGGTGTCAGCCACATTGTTCTATTCACAGACACTTGAACCTATTCTACTGGTGTCAGACACATTGTTCTATTCGCAGACACTTTAACCTATTCTACTGGTGTCAGACACTGTGTTCTATTGGCAGACACTTGAACCTATTCTACTGGTGTCAGGCACTTTGTTCTATTAGCAGACACTTGAACCTGTTCTACTGGTGTCAGACACTTTGTTCTATTCACAGACACCTGAACCTATTCTACTGGTGTCAGACACTTTGTTCTATTGGCAGACACCTGAACCTATTCTACTGGTGTCAGACACTTTGTTCTATTGGCAGACACCTGAACCTATTCTACTGGTGTCAGACACTGTGTTCTATTCACAGACACCTCAACCTATTCTACTGGTGTCAGACACTGTGTTCTATTGGCAGACACTTGAACCTATTCTACTGGTGTCAGACACTTTGTTCTATTGGCAGACACTTGAACCTATTCTACTGGTGTCAGACACTTTGTTCTATTGGCAGACACTTGAACCTATTCTACTGGTGTCAGGCACTTTATTTTATTCGCAGACACTTGAACCTATTCTACTGGTGTCAGACACTTTGTTCTATTGGCAGACACTTGAACCTATTCTACTGGTGTCAGACACTTTGTTCTATTGGCAGACACCTGAACCTATTCTACTGGTGTCAGACACTTTGTTCTATTGGCAGACACTTGAACCTAGTCTACTGGTGTCAGACACTGTGTTCTATTCACAGACACCTGAACCTATTCTACTGGTGTCAGACACTGTGTTCTATTGGCAGACACCTGAACCTATTCTACTGGTTTCAGGCACTTTGTTCTATTGGCAGACACTTAACCTATTCTACTGGTGTCAGGCACTTTGTTCTATTGGCAGACACTTGAACCTATTCTACTGCCCCCATGGGCCGGCCTTCTCGTGGCGGGGGTATTTCTCGACTAACCTGAGCCCCCCCCCCCCCCCCCCCCCCTTTTTTTTTATCTTTCCTGTTTTTCTGCCTACTGTGTCTTTTACTATTTCTTTTCCCCCATAAAGTCTCCCCACAGAAACTGCAGCCTCTGTTTCGTCTAGTTTCTGCCTACCTGGCTCTTTACTCTGTACTTTAATCTTTACTTACAAGCCTTCTTTGGAACACTTCTTCTTTTCTCTGCGGTCTTCTTCAGACCCACCGTGTTTGCCGTGCGGTGCGTCCTGTAAGTGGGGGGAATGAGGTCCTGGTGATTGAGAGAACCTGCTGTTCTCAACACATCACTTTGGCTCGGACCTCCTCTAAGAGGGTGGCATACATTGGCCCGTGTATGTCAATCGGCTGCCTCTACGTGAGGTTGGGTCAAACTGGGTAGTTCTTGGCTGGCCTTGGAAACCTTGTAAGTGTTCACCGTCTGTCCCCGGCGGTGTGTCATGATCTTGGCGGAATAGGTTAGTTATGTTCTATCTGGTGTATATCCCTGCTGAAACCCGGATGGGGTCAAGAGTTGGATTTCCCCTTGACCCTGGCCCCTTGTTGGACCCCATGGTGGGTGGGTAGGCAGGGATGAACTTTAAAAACTCAAAACTATGGCTCACTCCCAACAAAAAAGGAAAAGAAATTATTCCTCAGGCTCGAACTTGGACTCGGACTCGGATAATGAAATAAGGACAGCAACTGGTTTTTGGCCTTGTTGGTTGGTGATGGAGGGTGTGGATGAAGCTCGCCCTCTCTGTGGGGTGAATGGATTGAGTCCTTTTGCTATTTCGAGAGGAGTAGAGGGACTCTCCGGCGTACCCAAATCCATGAAACGGCTACGAAACGGTTCCTTTTTGATAGAATGTGCAAAACAGAAGCATTCTGAGTTGCTTCTCAAGTCGACGACGTTGATTGACAGGCCAATCAGAGTGACACCTCACAAAATTTTGAATTCAAGCAAGGGCGTCATCAGGTGTCGTGATTTGAGAGGCGTTTCCGAGTTAGAAATAAAGACGGAACTGGCTTCCCAGGGTGTGACCCACGTTCACCGGGTTCTGGCACGAAAAGATCAAGACCGTGTGCCAACAGATACTTTTTTTCTAACTTTCTGTACGACAACTCTCCGTGTGTGTGTGAAGGTCGGATATTTGAGGGTTCCCGTCTCTATGTACATTCCTTCACCTTTGCGATGCTTTAAGTGCCAAAAGTACGGACACATTAAGGACAGGTGTACAGAACAGGAGGCGTGTGGCAAGTGCTCAAAACCAGTGCATGAAGGTCCGTGTGATTGTCCGCCCTGTTGCATAAACTGTAAAGGCAACCATCCTGCTTTCTCGAAGGACTGTCCAGTCTGGCGCGTCGAGTCCGAGATCCAGAAGGTACGCACGGAGAATCGAATTTCGTTCTTTGAGGCAAGGAAACTTGTGCAGAATAGACAGCCCTCCCTCAGCAAGTCATATGCTGATGTCGCCAAGGGGAGCATGGTCAGTGTTGGTGTTCAGACTGAGACTGTTCAACCTCAGGCCGGCTGTCAGCATCAGGATCGGCAGACGCAACAGGAGCCTCAGCATGTACAGAAAAACAGTGGAAAAAGAAAGCAAAATTCAAACAGTGCCTTGGGTGGAGGCTCAATATCCACCTCCCCCCGGACTCCTCGAGGGTCTGAGCCCCCTTCCTCCAATCCCAGACCCTCTGGGAAGGCTGCACAGGTAGCCTCTTTGTCTGGGGAACACTCCAGAAGTCGACCTCTGATGAAGCCTCCTCTTCCACCTCGTCCATCTGGGGGTGGAAATAAGTATCGTCCTTCGTCAGCCAAGAAGGTGGTATCTCCATCGCCTTCTTCCAATCGCTTTTCTCCTTTGGAGATAGAAGGTGATGAGGACAATGAGATGGAGTAATTTTCTTCTCTTTTTTATTGTCATGGCCCTTATTCAGTGGAATATAAGAGGCATTAATGCCCAATATGAGGAGCTCCAGCGGTTGTGTTCTGACCTCAAACCTAGTGTTGTTGCGCTGCAGGAAACATTGTTGAGACCAGGAAAACATTTTTCATTGGCAGGCTTTAGTTCAGTAGGTTTTCCTGCTTTACCTACGGATACTGGCCATGGTGTCACTGGGGGTGTTTCCCTTCTTATTCACAGATCTTTATTATTCAGCCAAGTTAACTTAAATACCCCATTACAAGCTGTTGCGGCCAGGATTACTTTCAATAAAACAATAACTCTCTGTTCAATTTATTGTCCTCCTTCTGGTACAATATCTAAGCAACAAGTCATTGATCTAATAGATCAGCTTCCACGTCCTTTTTTTTATTTTGGGAGACTTTAACGGGCACTCCCCCCTTTGGGGTAGCTCACATTCCTCACCTCGGGGTCTCATGCTGGAAGAGATCTTTAACGAACTGGACCTGTGTTGTCTAAATGACAAATCACCAACATACATGCATTCTTCAAATGGTACTCTTTCGTGTTTGGATTTGTCAGTGTGTGATCCTTCATTGGTTCTAGACTATGATTGGTCAGTTCACGATGATCTGCACGGGAGCGACCATTTCCCTGTAATACTTTCTCCAGTTTTGAAGGAAACCTGTTTCTTTTCCTCAGTATTTTTGCTTTAAAAGGGCTAATTGGGATTTCTTTCGTTCAGCCATAACTGATAAGCTAGATGCTGAAATCGTCTTCCGATCAGAAGATCCAGCGGAGTCCTTCACTAATGTTTTGTTATCATGTGCGAGAGATACCATCCCACTCACAAAACCAGGTCCACAATTACCTGGTACACCATGGTTCAACCAGGATTGTAAGAATGCTTGCAACATTCGCAAGAGGGCCCAACGTTCAGTCTTTCAGCATCCTGTGGCCCCGAATGTTCGATCTTATCAGAGGAAAAAAGCAAAGGCGAGGTTTGTTTGTAGAGGAAGTAGACGAGTGTCTTGGAGAAATTTCTGCTCTTCCCTCACATCAAACATATCCAAGAAAAAAATCTGGAGAGTTGTTAAAAAAATTAGGGGCAAGAACAGCTGCCCTTCAATCCACCATTTAAAACTTGATGATACACTCATCACTGACAAACACGCTGTGGCTAACTTGCTAGCTTCCACCATAGAAACCAACTCTTCCTCTAGTCAAAAATCCACCGCGTTTTTAAAGATCAAAACGCAAGCAGAAAAAAAGAAGCTTGACTTTTCCTCACCCAATCAAGAAGACTACAACTTGCCCTTTAATCTAAATGAACTGAAGTCTGCCTTGCAGGCATGTCATGATTCTGCTCCTGGTCTTGATGAAATACATTATCAACTCTTAAAACACCTTCCTGACTCAGGTCTTAACATTCTGCTTCAAGTTTATAACCAGGTTTGGACGTCTGGGTCTTTCCCAGCTTCATGGAAAAGAGCCCTAATTGTTCCCATTCCGAAGCCAGGGAAGGATCATTCAAACCCAACCAACTATCGTCCAATAGCCTTAACAAGTTGTGTTTGTAAAGTGATGGAAAAAATGGTAAATGGTAGGCTCATGTGGAAATTGGAAAGTGATGGGCTTTTAGCCATGGAACAGTGTGGTTTTAGAAAGCATCACTCTACCATGGACCATTTAATCAGATTGGAAACCACTATTCGAAACTCTTTTTTAGATAAAAAGCATGTTGTTGCCATTTTTTTCGACATAGAGAAGGCCTATGACACGACGTGGAAGTATGGAATCCTGTTGGACCTCCATCGGATGGGTTTCCGTGGCAATCTCCCAGTGTTCATAGAACAGTTTTTGGCAGACAGGTCCTTCCAGGTCCGTGTGGGGACAGCATTGTCAGAAATTCATGAGCAGGAAATGGGTGTTCCACAGGGTAGTATCCTTTCCCCAGCCCTGTTTAGTATAAAAATAAATGAAATTGTAAACCCTGTCAACCAAGGTTCAGACTGCTCTCTTTTTGTTGATGATTTTGCCCTTTATGCATCTGGAAAGACATTTGCTGGTGTACAGCGCCAACTCCAGTTGTGTGTGTATAAAGTCCAACAGTGGGCAGTTGAAAATGGGTTCAAATTTTCATCAGTTAAAACAGAGTGCATCCACTTTCACAATTTCAGACAACTTTTCCCGCCACCAGAAATTTTCATAGATAAGGCTAAAATTCCTGCTGTCACAGCAGCCAAATTTCTGGGTGTTACCTTTGACCAAAAATTGAATTTTAAAGCCCATATTCAGAAGTTGAAAACATCGTGCCTCAAAGCCATGAATATCCTCCGTGTAGTGGCTCATACGGATTGGGGTGCAGACAAACGCACACTTCTCCATCTTTACAGGGCGTTAGTTCGATCCAAGTTGGACTACGGCAGCATCATTTACGGCGCCGCTAGAGCCTCGTATCTAAAAGTCCTAGACCCAGTTCACCATCAGGGTCTTCGCCTCTGCCTTGGCGCTTTTCGTACTACACCTGTTCATAGCCTATATGCTGAGGCAGGAGAGTGTTCCCTGTCTCATAGAAGAGTAAAATTAGCTTTGAATTACTACACACAGCTTTTTTCAGAACCAAACAACCCTGCCTACGACTGTGTTATGAATCCTCATTTCCAAGAGAAATATGAAAGAAGTCCATCCAGTATTCCCACTTTCGGTATTCGCATCCTTCCTTTTCTGGAGGAGGCGGATATTGATGTTGGGGTCATCTCTGACGTTTCCAAGTTTCCTCAACAACCTCCTTGGACGTTTTCGTCTCCAGAAATTAGGTTTGATTTAACCGTGCAGCGCAAACAGAACACGGGTTCCTTAATTTATAAACAGTTATTTTTAGACATGTGTTCTAACCTTAAAGAACATGTGGTTATTTTTACTGATGGTTCAAAGTCCGATGTTGGTGTAGGGTCCTCCGCATATGTTCCAGCTTCGGGAGAAAAACTGTCCAAACACATTCCCTCTGAAAGCACTATTTACACTGCGGAACTTACTGCCCTACTTTTGGCTTTGGAGTTGATCAGGCAGTCCCAGTCTAGGAAATTCCTTATTTGCACAGATTCTCTTTCGGCTTTAGAGGCTATAGGAGCAAGAAACATAAAACATCCGGCTCTTATCAAGTTTTTTACCATGTTTTCTTCATTAGTTTCAAGGGGTTTTGAGATTTTGTTGGCCTGGGTGCCAGGTCATGTGGGGATCAGAGGCAACGAAGAGGTGGATCGGCTTTCTAAGGAGGCTGTCCGTCTTCGTCCTTCTAAACTGCTTGTACCATCCTCAGATTTAAAAGGCAAAATAGCTTCGTATGTCAATTCTTTATGGGAGGAGGAGTGGAGCCTCCAAGAAAACAATAAGCTTCATCAAATACGTCCAGATTTAAAGGAACATCTTCCCATGGCTGCTGGCGGTCGAAAGGGAGAAACAGTATTGTGTAGATTGAGGACGGGTCATGCCTATTTTACTCATTCGTTTTTATTGAAGGGAGAAGACCCGCCTTTCTGTGTTGCCTGTGATAGTCAGATATCTGTCCAACATATTCTTTTAGACTGCTGGGATTTATACGACATTAGAAGGAAACATTACACTGCAGATAATATGAAGATTCTTTTCCATGATGTTCCCCCTGACAATATTTTTAACTTCCTAAAAGAACTGAATTTATTTCATCGTGTGTGAATTTGGTGGTGTTAGATTTTCTCTACCCAGTATTGATTTTTGCAGATTACAGTTAGTGAATTCAACGTGTTGGTTTTTAATCCTAGGATTGGTTCTTTTAATCTTGTTTTAATGGGTTGGGTAAGGTTTTGCTTTTAATCCTTTTTTAACATGTATACGTGGTAGTTTGAAACGTGGTGACAGTCCTGAGATAACCTCTGCTGTTGACGGGACTATAATTTTAATCTTAATCTTAACCTATTCTACTGGTGTCAGACACTGTGTTCTATTGGCAGACACTTGAACCTATTCTACTGGTGTCAGGCACTTTGTTCTATTGGCAGACACCTGAACCTATTCTACTGGTGTCAGACACTTTGTTCTATTGGCAGACACTTGAACCTATTCTACTGGTGTCAGACACTTTGTTCTATTGGCAGACACTTGAACCTATTCTACTGGTGTTAGGCACTTTATTTTATTCGCAGACACTTGAACCTATTCTACTGGTGTCAGAGCACTTTGTTCTATTGGCAGACACTTGAACCTATTCTACTGGTGTCAGACACTTTGTTCTATTGGCAGACACCTGAACCTATTCTACTGGTGTCAGACACTTTGTTCTATTGGCAGACACTTGAACCTATTCTACTGGTGTCAGACACTGTGTTCTATTCACAGACACCTGAACCTATTCTACTGGTGTCAGACACTGTGTTCTATTGGCAGACACCTGAACCTGTTCTACTGGTGTCAGACACTTTGTTCTATTAGCAGACACTTGAACCTATTCTACTGGTGTCAGGCACTTTGTTCTATTAGCAGACACTTGAACCTGTTCTACTGGTGTCAGACACTTTGTTCTATTCACAGACACCTGAACCTATTCTACTGGTGTCAGACACTTTGTTCTATTCACAGACACCTGAACCTATTCTACTGGTGTCAGACACTTTGTTCTATTGGCAGACACCTGAACCTATTCTACTGGTGTCAGACACTGTGTTCTATTCACAGACACCTGAACCTATTCTACTGGTGTCAGACACTGTGTTCTATTGGCAGACACTTGAACCTATTCTACTGGTGTCTATTGGCAGACACCTGAACCTATTCTACTGGTGTCAGACACTGTGTTCTATTGGCAGACACTTGAACCTATTCTACTGGTGTCAAACACTTTGTTCTATTGGCAGACACCTGAACCTATTCTACTGGTGTCAGGCACTTTGTTCTATTGGCAGACACCTGAACCTATTCTACTGGTGTCAGACACTTTGTTCTATTGGCAGACACTTGAACCTATTCTACTGGTGTCAGACACTTTGTTCTATTGGCAGACACCTGAACCTATTCTACTGGTGTCAGACACTGTGTTCTATTGGCAGACACTTGAACCTATTCTACTGGTGTCAGACACTGTGTTCTATTGGCAGACACTTGAACCTATTCTACTGGTGTCAGACACTTTGTTCTATTGGCAGACACTTGAACCTATTCTACTGGTGTCAGACACTTTGTTCTATTGGCAGACACTTGAACCTATTCTACTGGTGTCAGACACTTTGTTCTATTGGCAGACACTTGAACCTATTCTACTGGTGTCAGGCACTTTGTTCTATTGGCAGACACTTGAACCTATTCTACTGGTGTCAGACACTGTGTTCTATTCACAGACACCTGAACCTATTCTACTGGTGTCAGACACTGTGTTCTATTGGCAGAAACTTGAACCTATTCTACTGGTGTCAAACACTTTGTTCTATTGGCAGACACTTGAACCTATTCTACTGGTGTCAGACACTTTGTTCTATTGGCAGACACTTGAACCTATTCTACTGGTGTCAGACACTTTGTTCTATTCACAGACACTTGAACCTATTCTACTGGTGTCAGGCACTTTGTTCTATTGGCAGACACTTGAACCTATTCTACTGGTGTCAGGCACTTTGTTCTATTGGCAGACACTTGAACCTATTGTGTTGGTGACACATACATCACCCAATTGTACTGGTGACAAACTCTTTAACCTATTGAACTGCTGACAGATACTTTAACCTGTTTTCCAGGTGGCAGTCACTTAACCTGTTCATCTGATGATAGACATTTTAATCAATTGATAACAGACGATTTAACTGTTCCTACTGATACAAACATTTTGATTGAATGTATTGGTAACAGACATGAATGTACTCTTCTGGTAACAGTTAGAAGGCTTTTCTACTGGCAACAGACTTTAACGTATTCTTCTGGTGACACACGGTTTAAGTGTTCAGTGAGTGACAGATGGTTTAAGTGTTCTATGAGTGACAGACGGTTTAAGTGTTCAGTGAGTGACAAACGGTTTAAGTGTTCTATGAGTGACAGACGGTTTGAGTGTTCTATGAGTGACAGACGGTTTAAGTGTTCTATGAGTGACAGACGGTTTGAGTGTTTATGAGTGACAGACGGTTTAAGTGTTCTATAAGTTACAGACGGTTTGAGTATTCTATGAGTGACAGACGGTTTGAGTGTTCTATGAGTGACAGACGGTTTGCGTGTTCTATGAGTGACAGACGGTTTAAGTGTTCTGTGAGTGACAAATAGCTTACGTGTTCTATGAGTGAAAGACGGTTTGAGTGTTCTATGAGTGACAGACGGTTTGAGTGTTTATGAGTGACAGACGGTTTAAGTGTTCTATAAGTTACAGACGGTTTTGAGTATTCTATGAGTGACAGACAGTTTGAGTGTTCTATGAGTGACAGACGGTTTAAGTGTTCTGTGAGTGACAAATAGTTTAAGTGTTCTATGAGTGAAAGACGATTTGAGTGTTCTATGAGTGACAGACGGTTTGAGTCTTTATGAGTGACAGACGGTTTAAGTGTTCTATGAGTGACAGACGGTTTAAGTGTTCTGTGAGTGACAGGCGGTTTAAGTGTTCTATGAGTGACAGGCGGTTTAAGTGTTCTATGAGTGACAGATGGTTTAAGTGTTCTATGAGTGACAGACGGTTTGAGTGTTTATGAGTGACAGACCGTTTGAGTGTTTATGAGTGACAGATGGTTTTAGTGTTCTATAAGTGACAGACAGTTTAAGTGTTCTATAAGTGACAGACGGTTTAAGTGTTCTGTAAGTGACAGACGGCTGAAGCATTCTATAAATGACAGACGGTTTAAGTGTTCTTCTGGTGACAGACAGTTTGTAATGTGACAGACCTTAACATTATTCTTCTGATAACGGACACCTTCATTCCGTTAGCTTACATCGATTATACTGGGCTGCAGAGAGATTAACTATTCTGCTGGTGACAGACTTTAACCTATTGTAGTGGTGATGGACACTTTGACCTATTTCTGGTGACAGACACTTTAACATACTCTTCTGATGCCAGACCTTTGAGATTGTTGGCTGTCCTTGACCTTCCTCCCAAACGTCAAGCCACGCCGACGATGGCCTGTTTGGTAAACTCTTCAACCCCCCTGTCAACATTGAACCATGGCATGGGAAGAATGCTGAAGAGCCATGTTACAACAGAACGTGTCTTACAGGCTCACTGAGACTCTTTCTTTAGTAGCATTTCCAACGTCACTCCTGCAGAGAAGTTGAAGCTCTGTAAGAGAGACGACATTGTCATCCAATCACCAGACAGAGGTGGAGCTTTGCTTGTATTGTACAGAAAACTCTACTTCCACATTGGCAGCTAAACAACACCAAAAACTATCAAACGTTGAATACATCCACCCCTCTCGAAGACCTTACAAGAATCTCCAAAACCATCTTGGGTCTCATCACCCAAAGCCTTCCTCCCTGCCTCAGCAAAACTCAGCAAATCGCAGACTGGAGAGTCCATTTTGGACCTCCTCCTTAAAATCCG
>CM065747.1:39858792-39901292 GCA_033310375.1 Conus canariensis | reverse complement strand
TATAGGCTTTTGAATAAAAGAGAGTGGCAAAAAAAAAAAAAAAGGAGAAAAAGGAGAAAAAACTGGCACAGAAAAGTATTGAATATGAAAACGACTGGCGGCAAAAGGGTTAAAGTGGCAGGTATATGCAGTGTGTGGGATACCTTCCCATTTAGTCTGCTGAATTCAGTCAACTACGCAATAACAATACAATACTATATTGTACAATACATTACTATACATCCTTTCACTACACTATATATACTATACTATATACTATACTATACTATACTATACTATACTATACTATACTATACTGTACTGCCATCTTTCTATGCAATCTATGCAATACAATGCCATGCTGTGTGTAATGAAAGGCACAAACATTTTACGTTGGAGTCCATGAAAAGATGTCCCAGTCAAAATTGATTCGGGAAAGGTGGTTCACACACACACACACACACACACACACACACACACACACACACACACACACACACACACACACACACATATTCATTCAAAGTGATTGTAACGGTTTCAAGTGATGGATTCTGGGCCTGTCTTTTAACTTGGCACTGGATTTGGTTTTGACTTCTTTTTTTCTTTTCTTTTATTTTCTTCTCATAGCATTAGGGTCTACACACAGTTCTCAACATGATCGTGATTGGCTTAGTTACCTTCGCAGTGTGGCTTGTTTTGGCCGTTCAACCGGAAGATCGGGTTTGCCTTATTCAAACTGACATACTGGATGAGCACATCCGAAGGGCATAATGTTAGGGAGATATGATTTTTCTGTTACTGTGAAAGGCAATCTTGAATGAGGCAGGAAATCGTCTACAGTAAATAACGAACAAGTGTTCTATGTCATGTTAGATTTTTATTGTGTTTGAATCGTCCCATGACGATCGGCCCTTGATAAATGGGGGTTAACAGATCGTTCAACACTTCATCAACACTAAATAGTCCGGCAGGTTGTATTACTGCCTTTGTAATCAATGCTAAATGAACCTGCCTTTGACAATACCCGAGCATATTTTCTACAACTATGTGAATTTGTACAGTCTTTGTATGTATAGGTTTAGACTTATTTGCTAGCATCTTTCAGAAACATTTCACATTACCCTTGCCTCGTCGAAAACTTACTTCGTTGGCTCATAGTTTTGTTTACACACACACACACACACACACACACACGCACACGCACGCACGCACGCACGTACGCACGCACGCACGCACGCACGCACACATGCAAGGACGCGCGGACGGACGGACAGACGCACGCATACTAATCTTGTTCGATTTTCGCTCACATAAAGCAGCACAAGATACAAGAATAGAAATTTAGCTCTGCAGTCTGTCTTTGCTGATTATTTATTCATAGGTCAGTATGAACACGCTTGATTTAAACTGAAAATTGACGTCGGACTTTTCTCTGCGTCGGACCGACGATTAGGGAGAGGAATACTGATGGTGGCTGGGGAGAAGGGAGGGGAGTTGGGGAGGGCGGAGGGGGGGGGGGGGGGGGGGGGCTCTGTCTTTTCCGCCTGTGCTTTTGCCATCTATGATCTACTTTAACACGACCAGTGGATGGCCTCAACTTATTCCCGTCTGTATCTTGTCGCCTATCGTTTAGCCGTCTGTTTTTGTTTTTTTTTCGCCTGTAGTTAAGCTGTCTGTACTTTCGTCGTCTATAGTTTAGCCGTCTGTACTTTCTTCATCAAAAGTTTAGCCATTCATACTTTTGTCGTCTACAATTTAACCGTCTGTACTTTCTTCATCAATAGTTTAGCCATTCATACTTCTGTCGTCTATAGTTTAGCCGTCTGTACTTTCTTCATCAATAGTTTAGCCATTTATACTTATGTCGTCTATAGTTTAGCCGTCTGTACTTTCGTCGTCTATAGCTTAGCTGTCTGTACTTTCGTCATCAATACTTTCGCCATCTATACTTCCGTCGTCTATATATAGTTTAGCTGTCTGTAATTTCGTCGCCTATAGTTTAGCCGTCTGTATTTTCGTCATCTATAGTTTAGCCGTCTGTACTTTCGTCATCAATAGTTTCGCCATCTATACTTCTGTCGTCTATAGTTTACCGTCTTTACTTTCGTCGTCTATAGTTTAGCCATCTATACTTCTGTCGTCCATATATAGTTTAGCTGTCTGTAATTTCGTCGCCTATAGTATAGCCGTCTGTATTTTCGTCATCTATAGTTTAGCCGTCTGTACTTTCGTGGTCTATAGTTTAGCCATCCTTACTTCCGTCGTCTATAGTTTAGCTGTCTGTACTTTCGTCGTCTACAGTTTAGCCGTCTGTACTTTCGTCGTCTATAGTTTAGCCGTCTGTACTTTCATGGTCGATAGTTTAGCCATCCTTACTTCCGTCGTCTATAGTTTAGCCGTCTGTACTTTCGTCGTCTATAGTTTAGCTATCTGTACTTTCGTCGTCTATAGTTTAGCCGTCTGTGCTTTTGTTCTCTATAGTTTAACCATCTGTACTTTCGTCGTCTATAGATTAGCTGTCTGTACTTTCGTCTATATTTTAACCGTCTCTGCTTTCGTCGTCTATAGTTTAGCCCTCTTTGCTTTCGTCGTCTATAGTTTAGCTGTCTGTACTTTCGTCTATATTTTAGCCGTCTCTGCTTTCGTCGTCTATAGTTTAGCCCTCTTTGCTTTCGTCGTCTATAGTTCAGCCATCTCTGCTTTCGTCGTCTATAGTTTAGCCGTCTGTGCTTTCGTCGTCTATAGTTTAGCCGTCTGTGCTTTCGTCGTCTATAATTCAGTCGTCCATATTATCATCGCCAAGGTGGGCCTTGTCCCTGGCACAGGTACCCTTCCCCACATGCTCATGTCACTCACTGGTCAAACCTGTTCATGAAGAGGTCTTCTTTCACAAAATGTTTGTTCCTTCGTGCGGTTAACATCGATAAAACACAGGAAATAATGCGAAGAAATAACCTTGACCTCAATTAACTTTTTTTCCCCCCCGTCTGTGTCTCCCTTGTTCTCTCTGTTTCTTATTATGATATATTCTGTCTGTGTCTCCCTTCTGATATATTCTGTCTGTGTCTCACTTCTGGAATGTGACCATGGTTGCCATTGCGTTGGTGGTAGTCGCTTGTAACAGTATTCTCATGAAGTGCCGCATTATTTCTTTTCTTTTGGATGAATTAGCAGTACGCCGAGCAGGGTCTTTGTTGAATTGAAGATCGGTACCGAACTTGAAAAAAGCTCTCATTTTGCATCAGGTTGTGTGTGTTTCAAATATTTTGGGTTGATTCCGCTTTGCCCTTTCAATTGTTACCTACGACCCAAAAAAAAAAAATCGGAAAAAAAAAAAAAGAAAAGAAAAGAAAGAACGAAAAAGCGAGAGCAATGTAGAGGGCGAAATGGGAAAGGGCGAAACGGGATGTCCTACAGTTTCAACCATTTCGTATGGAACTCCCTCAGAATTCATCATCCAAACTCTTCAAGATCTGCTGTACAAAGTGAAAAAAAAACTTCTCGTCTGAAACGTGCCAGGCGCGGTAGGAGAAGATCTACAAGCGGCGAAAGTCTAGAAAACGGCTACGAAATGTACAGGCGGCGAAAATATAGGTCGCCGACCAGCAGGAGTAGGGCGCTGGGCAGAAAGTGAATGACTAGTTGTTGTACACTGATGTGTGGTCCTTTGTTCCGGTAAGTTCCGGTAGGAATGTATAACTGCTGACCATGTCATCCATTTGTGGTCTCGCTTTCTCGCGTGGATGAGTTCGAGGGATGTTGTTTACCGCATTTTCTGTGCCTGTTATTTTAGCGTATGAATAACTAGTGTATATTTGTCGGAAAATTCACATGTTTCTTTCACATTTTTCATTATATAATTGTTACTTTGCACCTTGGTTTGTGTGTGTTCATTTGTGCTTTGTGTTGTGTTCAGTAACGTTGCTGTTTCATTATCCCTGTTGTATTACTGTTATAATTTTTAACCCTTTTTATCCTTCTGTGTGTATGTGTATTGTAGCGCTGCTTACTTTTCGTTTCATCCATGTACCACCGTGAGCTTTTCTATGGAATAAAATCTTGTGTCTTGACTCGTCTGCGAGCAGCGGCTGATGGGAGAATGAGTCAGTGGTTTGGTATGCTCGGACAGAACGGGCGTTGTGCACAGCAGCGGTGAATAATCCACAGTGCGGTGTCTTCGCTGGTCGGTTGCTGATACTCACTCCATGTTTTATGGCTGCTGGTGTTAGGTGTGCGACAGGATAAGTTGACTGTTGATTTTTTTTTTTTTTGTCTGTGTTTTTGGAGTGTTTTGTTTTTCGTTTTTTTCTTCGGGGGAGGGGGAGGGGGGCAACAGGGGGTTAGGGAGGCGAACTGAGCTCAAGAGAGGAGTGTTGTGATTACCACTGGGATTAATAACCCAGCGCCTCTCCTCGGCTAAAGACAAGCTGCCTGAGCGTTATTATCCACGTTCTCGTTGACACAACAGAGTTCGAGTGCCTACCTGGATAGAGCTAAATGAAGAACTGTTTGCTGGCGCTCATCGTTAGTTTCTCGTGTGGTTCAGGTGAATATCAGTCATTCTTTTATTGTCACCCATCCTTCAATATCTCACGGAGGTTGCATGCTGTTTGTATACCAGTCATCCACACCAACGGCCAAACTGGCCTTCAGTTCCAAAAGTTGACGATGGGATTTTACACGTGCGCTACATGTCATACGTGGGATCTCAACAGGGACTTTGGTTTATAGTCTCATTCGAAGGACATTTCGGGAAACGGAGTCAGAACCAATGTAAAGCCCCAAGGGAAAAAAAATCCCCCTGTACTGAAACGGCCTGGCAGAGATTCGAACCCCCCCCCCCCTCCCCCCAACCGCAACGTCACCAGGATCATAAGTCGGGCGCTTTACCAACGGAGTTTTTCCGGCTCTGTAATATTACATACACCATTGACATGGACAATGAGACGAGAACGATAAAGCAGTAAAGATGGGGGTTGCTGCCCATAAGGCGCTTTTTTCCCAAAGGAGTTATGTCTTCACCCATGTCTCTCTGTTTGTTTGTTTGTCTATCTGTCGGCTAAATCGCCCAAAAACTTCTGAACTGAATCCAGTAACTCTCAGGACGGATTGCCCGTCAGCGACATTTCGCCAAACCTACTGCACCAATTTGAAACAAACTTCGAAAGATGAAGCGTGGCCAAGGAACGATCCGATGACATTTTGGTGTGGATCCATGGGACAGATCCGGATGAAGCGAGGATCGTTCACCAAGATTGTTACAAATTTTATTCCTCAAAAAGTTCTGAATCAATTTTAACGAAATTTGATGGATTAATGGAATATAGCCCACAGACGAATCACTCCAGTTTGGTGGAGATGCGTTGTGCGGATTGTGATCACAACGGATACAGTATCTGTTCAAAGTATTGACATTTTGGTTGATATATTCGTTTTATTCTGTTTTCAAAACCGAAAGGGTATTACCTCTAATGTCCCCTTTGTGGCTTCGATTTCGTGCTAGTAATGTCGGTAGATTACCACGGTAGCAGCTAACATGATGTTTGGCGAGTTTTACGACCTACCGGCCAGAGACCCTTGAGCATAAAGTGAAAGACCGTAGTCCCTGTTCATGGCTGGATGTCTGGGCATTGGCAGAACCCTAGGGGGTGCTTGTGGACGGGGGTTGTCCAGTGTTGTGTCAGTTGTCATCAATGACGGGTGTTTAGATCCGCTTCTTTGTTCGTGCTGAACTGGTGTCCAGCACTTGGTTCTGGTTCTTGGTGAACTGGCGTTCAGGCTGTGGTTTTGGTTAGCCGACGGCGAAGGTCGGTAGTCCTCGCCTGTTCCCCCTTACAAGGCCTCTCTTCAGGGCTACAGAGCAGCCATCCTCTCGGTTTGCGATGGATAGTCCTGTGCCGCGTGAGGCCGCCTCAAGGAGGATGCAGGATGGACGTCACCGGAGCGTCCTGTGATCCTCGCGGACTACGAGAGGCCAGTCTTCCAGCTCAACTCCCTGAGGAGTAGGCCTACCCACCACGCCGAACCGGAGCATGGCCCCGCTTTTCACAATCAGGCAGTGCTCCATCACCAACCCGCCCCACATCTCCAGAAGCCGCCTCGCTCCCCCCCCCCCCCCCCCCCCCCCCCCCACCCTCCCCCATTTCGTCGCCACAAGACTAGGCTTGCCGTCACCCACAGCGGCTGGACGGAATCTTCGCCGCCCGATCGATCTCTCACCTCGACGCCCTTCAAGAGAGTTCTGCCACATCTCTCTCGTGACCCGATGGTTGCCACCTCACATCGAGCGGATGATGTGTGTGTGTGTGTGTGTGTGTGTGTGTGTGTGTGTGTGTCTTGGTGGCAGCAAAACTGGCTATGTTTGTGGAGGGATCTCGTGATAGGAGACCCCATTGAGGACTGGATGGTGTGTCTTGGTGGCAGCAAGACTGGCAATGCTAATGGGAATTTTTTTTTGTTAAAACACTGAACGCTGACTGGTAGGCCCCCCTTTCAATACAGCAACATAAGAATCAGAATGTTGATTGTGGTCGCTCTATGGAAGAAGTGTCCACATATGCAGTAGGAGAGAAGTGTCTTGCTTCCCTACCGGAATAGCTCAGTTGGTAGAGTGCCGGACTCGTAATCTTAGTGATCCTGGGGTTGCGGGTTCAAATCTCCGCCGGGGCGTTTCGGTACAGGGGGATTTTTTTCCTCGGAGTTAACATTGGTTCTGACTCCATTTCCCATAGAGTCCTTCGAATGAGACTATAAACCGAGGTTCCGTGTGTGAACGCACGCATAATATCTTGCACACACGTAAAATCCCATCACCAACTTTCGGAAGAGTATGCCAGTTTGGCCATTGGTATGGATGACACGTTACACATAGCATGCACCCTACGTGAGAAATGGAAAGAATGAAGGAAGTAAGGAAATTGAGTGAACGATGTTGACTGGATGACTCAGGAAACGACCGAATGAAGCGCCAGCTGGCAGCTCTTCAGTCGGCACTACCCAGGTAGGCAGCCCGTTGTGTAAACGATCGTGGATTGTAAAGCGCTTAGAGCTTGGTCTCTAGCCGAGAATAGGCGCTATATAAGTATTCATTATTATTATTACCTCGGAATGCCTAACAATTTCAGCTTCCATCGCTCCTTCCTCTCCGTTTATGACTTGGCCCTTAAGGCGACTGATGAGAGGCTAGGCGATTTGAATGAAGTTTCGCTTCAGGCGAAGGCTGAGCAAGTGAATCATTGTGACGAAAGAGGCCTGCAGGGCTTGTGACATCCAATCTGATCCATGTATTTCTTACCACCCCCCCCCCCCCCCCCCACCACCACCATTACGTTTTTACGTCAAAACAAGATTGTCTGTGTAGTTGTTGCCATCACATTAGGCTTATTTGTTATGTTGTTGAAGGCACAATTTCGTCACAAGAAGTTGCCGACACGATGACACACGAAACATCTGCCATTGTTGGCATAGATCTAGCCTCTTCTGCTGATAGGTATTACATTATTATATAGCTTAAACTTCGATTAGAGAGTAAGCTTAGGATTATTGCATATTCATGACCTTTTTTTTTCAGCTTTCAGATGTTCTTAAAACAGTATATTACGCCAACTGTCACAAATCTTCTATTGAACATGAATACTATTAAAGTTACCATTACGACTTGACAGTATTCTGCTAAGTAATCGACTTTCATGGATTTTTTCCCTCAATATAACCATTGTGTGTGTGTGTGTGTGTGTGTGTGTGTGTGTGTGTGTGTGTGTACTTCTATTTTATTTATCTATATACCATTATTTTGCATATCCTATTTAAAAAAAAAAAAAAACACATGGGAAGTAACTCCTTTAGTCCGTACCAGTTATTACTTCCCCTGACGGTCAATTGCTCTTTTTATTTTTTCCCTGAAGATCTGACTTACGTTGCCAGTGGTCTGCGCTCTCCCATGTATTTGCAAATTCCATCATCTTGCTTTGTACGCAATGCAAGTGCCGCCTTCAATGTTTAGCCATCACTGTCCTGCACACTCGTACACTCACACACAGGTACACACATGCGTTACAGCTTTCCATCATTTTATTGTACAAAAATTACATCTGGTCATGTTAGCCTCAGTACAAGGGTAGAAAGACGCAATCGACCGGTCACTCTGAAAACAAATGAGAATGGCCTCCTGAGAGAAGGAAGCTAACACTAAACGTCATGTGTTCCCTATGCAAATCATGTACATGCTTTTTGTCTTTGCAATTTATATATATATATATATATATATATATATATACATATATATATATGTGTGTGTGTCTCCTGAAGTATAATGGAAGGGGGGGGATAACTCAGCACTTCATTAATCATGCACCTAATGACAACTTCAGTCACACAAGTCACATTTACATGTGTGCCAGATGACTGGGTACCATGAACATAACACTGTCCTGGAACTGTGAACCATGCAGGATGGAACTAACTATGGGCCATGAAACATCTGGATGGCACTCAATTTGTCTGCTGTAAAGCGCTGGAATGTTATCACTGGGTGAAAGAAGGGGAAAACAGCTCCAGCTGAAAAAAGCCCTATGTGCCTTCAGTTTTCCTGTGTTCCAGCCGACTACAGACCATTCCAGAAAGTTCCCCACACACGGAAAAGAAAAAGACCATGCTCTGTCAAAATCTAACAAAAATTTATCTGCTACCCTTTCCCCCTCCCTCCTGCAAATTTCCATCCCCACCCACCCCCAAAAGCAACATACACAGCAAGACTATTGACCACAAGTTTCAACATAATAGCCATCTACTGACACCCATAAAGCGTAGAAGACTAGACCAAGGCAACACACACCAAAACTATCAACCACAATTTTTAACATAATAGTGTTACCTACTGACATTCTTACAGCAGAGAAGACATGGCCATGCAAAGGGAATCAGCCATTCCCAGAGTTAAGCAGAAAAAAACAAACAAACGGGGGGGGGGTTAAAAAGTAATAAATAAAAAGGTGCCACAAGAAATACATTTTTAAAAAAAAAGGCCAGATAGGGATAGAGATACCACAGAATAGATTACTAGCGTATTGTAGCTTGTTGCACTTGACAGTCACTAAATCACAATGACAAACAAAACAAACAACTGGAATGTTCTAGAATTGTAATAAAAGAAACACATGATTTCTTGAATCATGGCAGCTGAAGGAGCCACAATGGCGGTTAAAAAGTACAGTGAACAACAGAAAAGCAGTCAAAGGGAATGATCAAAAGAAGTTACAAGCACAGGACATCTAGAAGGCAGGGACAGAACCTATTTTGAAGAGCCCCGGCGTCCTCATGGGAAGTGAACTATCTTTTCAGTAAACAATGGCATGTTGCTGGAAATAGCCGTGCCAAGTCAACAATCCATAAGTCAACAACTGACGTCTTTCGGCTAAAAACTGCAGTGGCTGAACATCATCTTGGGAGTGTTCGACACAAAATTGCCCAAACTTTAAGAGAAGAGGGTGAAAAGGCCTCATTTTCAGATCTCCCCAGCCAATCTCTCAATATGCAACAGCCTAAAAATGGCCGAATGCAAGAAGGTAGCGTTACAAAATTGCCACTCTTTAGATCTCTCAATATGCCATTTTCTGAAGACGGCAAACCTTACTGGTCAAAAGAAGGCTTCTCTTCAGATCTCTCCAGCCAATCTCTCTTCATGCAACAGCCCGAAGACTGACAGACTTAAAGAGATGGTGATCAGAAAGCCTCTCTTCAGACCTCTCCAGTTGATCTCCCTAGTGGGGGGATTGCGACAACGCTCTAGCTACAGGAACCTATGAGCCTCATATAATGCTAAGAAAAGAATGTACTTCAGCGCCCGTGAGTGGATATGATTAAAGTTCAAGAAGAAGCAAGTAACCTTCCTGGTTCCTGTAAGCTACTGGCTGTACAAATGATGGGGCTCCATTGACGTCATAATCAAACACAGTGAAGTGTGGCAAATAGCTGAGACCATTAGAGGCCTGGAACGGCTCATAATATAAAATGTGGCCAACAGAACCCAACTGTTGGTTATAGTTCGCACCAGCATAACATGGTACAGAATAGGAGCCAAAATTATAGTTAAAATAAGAGCACCTTGATGAATATAACAGGTAGAAGAATGTTTCAGGATGATTTTGAAGTGGTTACCATATGCCACAGGCAGATCCATTCAGTTCTTGTGTGTAAGGTGATTTGATGTAAGTGTTGGGAAATATGACCTTCACTGCGAAGGGGAACAAATTCCCAACAGCTATCAACACCCTGTCAGAGTGTGCTCAGCTAGCTTCAACGTTTTTGTCACTTCAACAATGCACTTTGGTCTGACCGAAAAGACAGTTCTAATGGAGTTGACTTCCATGATCTGACTCTCTCCAGAACATCATTTCCTTAAACTGAACATCTGAAAAAAAAAAAAAAAAAAAACCCAGCATGTTTCTTTCAGCATCAAATGCACGATTAACCATTGCTTGATTTCTCAAATATAGAGTCCACACATGGCCAGACTCTGTCGTGCCACCGCCTCTGTGGTCCACAGAGAGCGGTGATTATCAGATCATGATGGGGTACCCACAAGAGGAGATACTGCGCTGCTGACAAGTCCCCTCGGTGGCGTTCAATGAATCCTCTTCTGACTTAAGCAGGACACTGTGTACAGTGCCTCTTCCTGACAAAAGTTCTTGGTAAGTAACAGAGCCCCAGTAAGTGAGCTTTTGTTTCCCTTCTGAAGTAAGGCTCCATGACGTTTCATACAACACACCCTGTGACTAGCAAAGACTTGGACAAGAACCTGTTTATACCATGGACTTAACAAAATAAACAAACAAAAACTTTTACAAGGCTGTTTCTTTTTTTCATCTGAAGACAAACGACAAGCTGAAAAAGAAAGTGTTCCAACACAATCACAAAATATTTGTGGGGAAAAAAAGCAAGCAAGCAAGCGGAATAGATCATCTGAAAGCCAAGAGGCCGGATGTAGACCTGCGCAATGCTGAACCTCCTGTGTTCTGTCAAAATCCTGCTTCTCAAACATCTCATGACAAGGCAAATTATCTAATGTGACTGCTTCTCAAACACCCCATAACAATGGCAAATCATCTAATGTGACATCTGGTTTGGAGCCTCCAGCCCTTTCCAAATTTTAAGACCAAAATCCTTGGACAAAACAACACATAGAAACGGAGAAGCCAAAACTACAAATGCAGCAAAAGTGAACCAAAAGTCATAATCTGCTGAAAAAGGAGAGATTAAAAACGTTTTCCTTGGGGGATATCCGGAGATGAAGATACAATGCAACAATTTTGATATTAGGAAATCTGCAAGGGAGCTGTCAGAGGTCACATAAAGTGAAAGTGACCTTGCCATTTTCTCAAGACAAATGAATCTGGTGGGCGCACCCAAAGCAACCAAGCCCCATCAGTCAGCTTAACAATTCAATCCTAGAGAGGAAATGCCCAGACATGGGTGAGAAATGGTGTACCTTTATGACTGCCAATATCCCCATCATTATTCTGGGGCAGACTTCAAATCAAATATTCGACTCTCTAGATATACTTGCTTGACCCATACACTGAGAAAAGGTAATAACTCTCTTTGCAATGGAGAGACATGCATTATCTTCTTTTTTGTTTTGTTTCTGGAACAGGTCTATTTTGCCCTATCCGTCAGGGTAAAAGTTCAGAGAGAAAGTGCCAAAATATGAGCACGAGACACTGTGTTACAATCAACTTCACTTAGTATCACTGATCACGTTCTACAGTTTGAAGTAATGTTTGTTTACCAAATGACACATGCATGAACTATGTAATGATCTTGACCCATGAACTGAGAAAAGATAACTTTATTAGCATTGGAAAAACAGTCATTTTCTTCCCTTGTTTTTTTTTTCCAGAACAGGTCTACTTCGTGACAGATGCAAATAATAACTATGTGAAGGTAAAAGTGATAAATCCAAACAGAACAGAAAGCACAATGCCTTGAATGACGCCAATAACAACTGATTAAAAACAGGAGTGCTACATAACATTCCAAGCCAGAAAAGGACGGAAAACCCAACAGTTACAAAGTGTTAGTCTGGCTCCATCCCAGTCTCCCTTTCTGTTATGCTTGTAAAGACCAGAAGAAAACATTGTCGCTCACGCTTTCCCATGTCAAGGATTCAGTTCACTCTGGCCGTACAAACATTTCACACTTCACAGCAATGGACCATGTCGAGAATGTCTACTTTGAAACAAAACGCCTCTACATCTACAGGATTTCTTCTTTCTTTTGTTGTTGTCCTTCCATGATTGCAACACGCATCGCTACTTTCCATACAGACTACAGCTACAGCATCAACTTCTTTCACACTCTGCACACACCTAGGAAGCCATCAGTAGTACACTGCCATTCCAGTTCATTCTGAATGTACACAAACCAGTCACCATCCGGTCTCAGAAACCAACTCTGAAGATGCTGATATCTGTGAAAACACCAACACTAGCAAAGAATTTGCCCAGCTGTCTCTCTGATCCCCACACAGACCAACACACACAAGTTCCCACACAGGGTCATTGCCAAAAAATCAAAATGAGCAAAAGCAAAAGAGACAGGAGAGGGCAAGAGATGGGAGGGAAGAGTGCACAACACATCAGAATGCTCTCCCTGCACCCCACCCTCCCCACCCTCCAGTCCTAACCCCCCCCCCCCCCCCCCCCCTCTATCCAAGCTGGCAAAGCAAGCAATTCATGACATACCAACAATGAGGAAAAAAACAAACTCAACAGCAACATATCTGCGCAAATATAGATATATAATAAGTTCAATGGGGAGTACTCTTACCAGTAAGACATACGATTTACATTGCATATTATGCATGAGTTAACCCACAAGAGAGATCAGTAATGACATGTACAAACCGCACTCTGGGCCCTTTGGAACTGGGTTGTGTGAGAGAGACACACAAACAGAGTGAGAGAGAGAGAAAAGTGTGTGTGTGTGTGTGTGTGTGTGTGTGTGTGTGTGTGTGTGTGTCTTCTATCTGCCCTTGTCCTCCTAATGGCATACCTCTGGTGCCACCCATTCCAGATCTTTACACATATACCCACATGTCCATTCGCAGTTTCTGCCCCAACAAGACACCGGGAAACTGGGTATCCGGGGAAACAATTCACAACAGCTCCGTCACTCCTGTGTCGTCATCTGGTGGCCTGATCAGGACTCCCACTGAGGAGAAGCAGAAACTGCTGAAATACTCTCCCAGTCCAGCAGGAAAAAGTTTGAAACTTGCTTTAGAAATGGTGCAGTCTTACGCAAATCTGCGCATTAAGTTATGTATTGTCAACTTTCCCATACAACCACAGTAAGGACCATTTGTATCACTTTTTTTTTCATCTCACAACATCTGAGCAAGATACTATTTTTGCCCTAAACCACAGAGACAAAACAGTGATTGCCCTTTGTAATGAGAACAATAAATGCGACTGTCCATGATGTTGGTATCTTATACTAGCATTTCCAAAGCATACCAGCTCCACAGATTCCACTCTTTTTTCCTACTCCCCTGATTTTCCTTTTTCTTTTTTTTTTCATTTTGCTGAAATAACATGAGGTTGTTTTTGATGTGTATCTGTTAAAATTCTCATCTAGCAGAAATCCACAAGTTCTGGGGTGAACGGGAGGTCTGCCTGGTCTACCATGCACAGGACCTCACTTCGCAAGTCCAGAACTGACCTAAGTAGTAGCAGAGGCAGACCTGGTGAAATTCTCTCCCCTTGCTGGAGGAGAGATTGCTGCAGCATTTCTCTGACCTCAATCCCCGTGAGCTATCCAACACTGAAGACTTGGAGGCATGAATTCACCTCAGGTCGCTGTGAGAGGAAGACACAAAAAGCCACAGAAGTGGAAATAGTTCAGAATCTGCACAGCTGACACTATCCTTCCTGCGCGTCTCCGTCTGAGTGTTGCCGAGTGTGCATGTATGAACCAACACTTCTGTCATACACACCGCACTGTAATACACAACATTTTATACCTCCCCTCCTAGCATCAAAGCCTTGGCAATGCAAAACTAATTTTGTTTTATAATCGTAAGTTGGATTCAAAGCGAAAACTTTGCACTGCAAAAAAAAACTCAAAAAACAGAGACAGTCGGACAGACTGAGAGACAGACAAAAAGACAGAGAAAGAAAGAGTAAAAACTGAAACCCTGCTTCGGGCTGTGCATCAAGTACTATTTCTTCTTCTTCCTTCTGTCTTCTTTAAACACCTGAAATGACATGTTTTTCATGTGGTGACAAGCTTCTCAAGTTGGACAGACACAAGAATTGTGTGGAGGGGATGGCGGTGGGTGGGAAGGGGAAGGGAAGGGGTGAGATGGGTGGTGGTGGTTGAAGTGAGCTTGTAATGGTTTTGTTTGCTAGTGTCTGCTGTTCCAAGTATTGCCGTGGAATATCACCAAGTTACATCAGCACAGGACAGTAAGGGTTAATCACAAGATACATATTCATTTATCACACCCATGCAATCAGAAACATGTTAGATTAATCAACAAATGTATAGACTGTCTCCATTTGACAGAAACACCATTTCTCCCCTCTCTTCCAAACAGAAGTGAACATATCAGCGAGGTTTACGACTGAATAGTATCAATCTCACACTTGAGGAACAGGATTGAATCCCTTGAAAAATACAATGTTGGAAGCATATGTACATCAAGACATGCAGTCTCTCTCCCTCTCACAAACACACATAAACATGCACTGTTATACACAACCTTTTTTCATACCTCCTCTCCCCCCAGCAATCCGCAATGAAAGGAACGCACAAAATGCATTTGGTAATTAATATGTACTACACATACTTCAGATTATATATGTAACACACACAACAGCATTTAACACATGATATCTTAACCTCCAATTTATGTATGATTCATCTTGTATCCAACATACATATATGTATTCATAGCCATAAAAGCACAAGAATATCAGACGACCTTCAAACTATCAGAGAATTTGGAAGGCTTTTGACATGTTGACGACAATCACTGCAGACAATAGTCCCGCCATGCAATGAAGATCTTCCAGGTCAAGATTCCCTCCCTTTAAAGACTTTCACTGGAACACTTTACTGTCTCCATAATGTGATCCATCATTAGAAGGTACATCCAGTGCATAAATGGTAATTTTACATTGTAATGTGTAATGTGAAGGAAGAGTTTTTCCTTCTAATGAAATAAATCTATGACTTCCAACTTCTTCACAAAGAAATCATGGTCTTCTGAACTCTGCTGGTTGATGAACTACCATTGTGAGAAATCTGGGCTCAAAGCTAAAACGGAAAGTGGGTCGACCAAAACAGACTTGGCACAGGAGTGTTGACGCTGAGGTGAAGGCCACCGGAATGACGTGGGCCGAGCAAAGGAGGACCTGCCAAAATCTGCCCATACAGACAAACACAAGTTGCATTCTTCAGCTAAGACGTTAGGAGTCAGAGGCATGAAAACTGGAATTCTCTCACTGACTCTGCCACCGACACCGTTTGTCTGGCCTTTATCCCTGAAAGGCATGGTCTGATTCACATGGGAAAGTACGCAGAAGTTTCACAAGAGCACACAGACCTGGGTGTGGCTATGCGCTGAACAACAGGAATGAGCTTGAGGGAGTCAAGCCACTGTGCGGCACTGAAGGTAATATTAAAAAAAAAAAAAAAAGATTTGTTGACAAAAAATAAACATCAGGGATCAGGACATTTCAATGGAGAAGAAGATAGGGGGTGGGGGGGGGGGGAACACATTCATGAAAGGGACATAACAACTACATCCTTGCATTCTTTTCTCAAGGTAACCCCAGTCAATCAGCCCTCAAATCAACCTGCACTCTAGTTATGCAGAACAGTTGCTAGCGGTGATGATCTGAAAACGCTTTCCATTGGCTGCAGTGTATGGTGCTCCTGGACAGCATTCATTGCATCGCCAAGCCAGCAACATCCAGGGCAGTCTTGTCTCACAGATCACCTTTGACGACCACTAGTACAGGTCAGCCACCCATAATAGATTCTTTAAAGGTTCAAGCGTATTTGGGGAAGAGGGGGTGGGGGGGGGGGGGGGGGGGGGGATCAAAGTCCCATACTGAAAAAAAAACAAATGATAAAGGATAATATTTACACATGTACAACCAACCAATAACACTATTAACTAATCCACAGCCATTCTTAAGGCTGGGGGGGGGGGGGGGTACCAGCTATTCCACTTTATCTGTTGACCCTAGGTTACCAAAAGCAGTAAAGAATGAATGAAAACCATTCAAAACAAAACAAAACAAAACACAACACTAGCGCAAACTAACCCTGCAGAAGGAATTGCTGGTGTCCACTGAGGATAGTATGTACAATGTCACCACAGATACCTCAAAATGCACCCTTGTTCTACACTGTGACCACAGAACGACAAATGTCAAAGACTTTCTACAGCCTCAAACTACACAAATCATTGTCATGCTCATCATGGTGAACTGATGTCACCTCAGGCCTTTCTGCTTCTGTTGATGTCTTGTTACCGGTGGTACAAGCACTGGAAAAGGGAAGTACCTGCAATAGACTTTGGGCAAGGTAAACAGCAGAAATCGATCTAATCTGCAGGGATTTGCTTCTTGTGTTTGTGACCATGAGAAAGCAAGGTAAGAATCTCAGTGATAATACAAAGAAGCTGATTATACCATTGTTCAGTGATAATACAAAGAAGCTGATTATACCATTGTTCAGTGTAACAGGACTGTTGTAAACAGGATCAAGATATCTGAGAGTGTTGTTTCACAAGTTCTGAAGCCATTTCACCAGACAGGCACAGCAGAAAGAAAAAATCCTCGTAACTCAGGCTGCAGTCCTGGGTCTACACTTGATGACCACACTACTGGAACACTTTCTAGGCTTGGTACTGTGGATCAAGACGGACTGTCAGAGAGATCACTGGTGAATTTGACACTGTGGCTGATCTGGTCTGTTCATGGAAGACTGTGCAAAGAAAAGTTCATTCCACGGATTTCCGAGAGTAACGAAAAAAAGGGAGGCGTTTACCAAGAACCGCAGAGAAGCTTTACGGATGCCATTCTGCAAATGACTGTGATGACACACTGCACTGTACAATGATCCCATTCTACAGTTCACCATGATGCACTGAACAGAAGAAATCATGGAAAAGTACTGAACATGCAGGTGTCATACAGAAAACGTCAGTCAGGCTCAAAGTCAGGAGGGATGACATTTTCAGAGTTTTTGAGAATTTCTGGCAACAAGCAACCATTCACTGGAGTTGACTGAAAACTTTAGTTCATCTGGTTTGTTGAAAAACAAACAAACAGTTAAGAACAAAAAAAACCAACCAACCAACCAACGTTTCACTCTGTGCCTCTTCAGGAATGTTTTGCGAGAAAGGATCCATTCCAGTCTGAAGGAGAATCCTGTCAAGTTGTCTACAGCAAGGCTGACAGCACACACACACACTGCACACTCGCACACTCATAAGGTTCACACTACCAAGTGCCTCGATGCATTCCCAAGTTCCCCATTGCATTTGACAGGAGTTAACACAATGCATCACAAAAATAACCCCATTATAAAAATAATAACATAAATTTCACACGTGCACAAATCACATTGATGTGTTCTTACCGAACAGGAGTAAAAACATTTCCTTAAGGTATCTTGTACCTCACATGCGACCCAGGAGTAGTTTTTGGTCTGGTAACAGTTTTTTTTGCTTTCTGTTTGACACAAGTGAAACAAGCATGAACAGTCTGCAGAAGTTTTCTCTTCCTTCTCTCGAAAGACTGACGCACAAGGAGAAAGCATCAACGAGAACAAATCTGTTCAGGGTAGGTAACCCACGCCTTCCTTTCACTAGAAGGCGGGTTCTCAGGAGCACTGTCTGGGCACCGAGAAGTCAACTGGAACTCTGTTTTCAAATGCTTCGTTACTGCACAGATTTGCTCAATTCTCTCCATCACTGGGTTGCTTCGGGTTTTTTGTTTCAGTAACACACGCGCAAACACCCAACACAAACAACACACGCGCTGCACAAACCTCAGTAACACAGTCTACTATATCAGTTCCCCAACAGATGTCTAACGAGTGGCAACAGCACACACACGCATTGCGACAGCACACACACACGCATTGCGACAGCACATATTGCTTTGAAGCTGGCGCCTCCTCAGTTCTGCAACGCCCTTCGCCCACAGTCTACACACCACTACCAACTCATTGCACTCCTCTCACAGGTGGGGGAATGGAATCACAACAAAGAAACTGTCCTGCATTGAAAACAAAAAAATTATGATTAAAAAAAGTCAAGGGCAACCGATGTCCCAAATCCTGAGCCACCAAAAAAAAGAAGAAGAAAAAAATCCACATGACCAAACAGGTTGATATACTGCCCGAAACCCGAGTGGAACATGTAAACAAGTGACGTCAGACAGACGCTACGCTTTGAGTTTAGTCCTAAACTGTTGTTGCCGGGCGACGACGCCATTGGGAGGCTTGGAGTGACCGTTGACGGGCTTGCTGTTGACAAACAGTGTCTCTTCTTCGCTGGAGAAGTCCGACTCCGATATCATCACGCTGCTGTTCTGAATCTTGTCTGAAAAGCACCAAGAACACATGATCAGCCCCAGGAGATCTGGAACGTCCCTTTAAGGGGAGTTTGCATGTTTGTTCTGTGTGTCTCCTATCCGTTGGTGTTAGATGAATGGGTACTGTAGTCAGCAATGGGTTATGAGTTGTGTGCCTTTAATCGTTTTAGTAAGGAAGGAAGAGTTACTGTCCCCTCCAAAGGCTTTTTTCAATCACAGTTTGAAAAAAAAAGGTAAGTTGCAGAAAGATACGTTCCAGGAGCCACACTGGTTTTTAAAAAATGTAATGATGACAGACTTGTTTTTATCATCCACTTTATGTAAACAGGAAATTCACTTCTTTCTTAGCATCATCCCTTTTTCTTCTCTCTTTTAAAAAAGATTGTCTTACTGTTTCTTCAGTCTACAGATCTGCACCACTACCACTCTTCTCTGTTCCACTCATTGAGGGTCACCCTCTATTCTGTTCATAGACAGGTTATTTGGGAAAATTTGAGTGTTAAGTTATGCCATTTGACGATAACATCTGTTTTCAAAATGGCTGCCATTTGCAAAGCTGTTTGACTCCATTTGAGTAGGGTTTTTTTGTTTGTTTGTTTGTTGATGTCAAGTGTGACTATGGGTGACAGCAGTAGATGCCTGTACATTCAAAACAAGTGTGGACAATTTGGCAACCTTGATGCTGCTGAATTAATGACGACAGATCAGAAAGCCGGGTAGAACATATTGGTACTTGTGCAACACTTGAAACTTGCGTGGCAGTGTGTGAGGAAATGAAGAAGTGGGAGGCCTACCTTGAAGTTACAGATAGATTCCAGATAGATTCCGGATTGTCTGAACTTTGAAAAGTGACCACAATACATGACAAACTACGTCCACTACTTAATTTGCTTGCAAAATTTGATCTGATTTAGGCTTGTAGTATTGGTTAGTTAGTTATTTTTTTCAACAAAAAGGACACAAGTTTCAAGCGTTTGCTTAAAGCTCCTTTGGTGCTCTAAAAAGTTCACATTCATATAACATTCTCTCTCTTTCTCTCTCTCACACACACATACACGCACACATATGTACACAGAAATGGAAACATACAGAGAAATATGAGAATAAATGCTCAGTTCTGACTCTGTGAAGACTCCATGTTGTTCTTTGTTTTAAACACATTTCTAAACTTTTCCGTGTTTCTGTGTTACCCACCAACCCAGATTCTAAGAATTTCCACAGGTTGGTTATCAGTGAAAGGCACCATTGTACTACACACACACACACACACACACACACAAGCATGCCCTTAGCACTGCCAAATATTTCTGTTTGTGGAGTCTCTTACAAGGACAGAAAGGTAAACTCACTTTTGGGCATCAATTCTAACTTGTTCTTGTCCTCGTCATCCTCCACCTCCCGTAGTAGAGAGTAACGATGTCGTTTCCTTGTCTTTATACGACATCTGTGAAAGGGGGGGAAAAAAAGGACACCGTGGACAAGATGGACTGTAAAAAAATTGGTAAGATCTTCTGAAAGTCAATGAATTCTAAAGTGGAGACTTAACAACCTTTCTAAATAATCTACACCCTGCTGCTTTCAACTTTCTGTTCCTTCTTTCCGTTCCCATTTACAACATTTCTAAGTACTCTGAACACAGTTGCTACCCCTCCCCCCAACCATAATTCTCCCCGTTTACAACCTTTCTAAATGCTTTGCACACTACTGAAAATGAAATGAGGTTGGGAACACTGGATCCTCAGGCGCAGGCTCAAAGATTGTCCCCTACAGTTTATACTGTTTGCATAATGTCTTCAGTTTTTCAGCAACTTTTTTCCTCCCCAAACATTTGTTTTTGTTTCATTTACTACCCTTCACTGGCTGCTTTGGGGGTGCTGTTGGATTCTTTTTTGAACCCTTGGTGGTGAGAACACCACAGAATTACGGACCGTGGTGTGTCTCTATTTGACGCCAGGAGCACAGACACAACCAGCCGTGTCTCCCTGATGGAGTCCGATCCAGCAGACGAAAGGCCTAGGAGCAGGCAATACAAATAGATCCGCCTTCGAGAGGGATTACGATCGTTCCCTCATGCAGCTAGGGAAGAGTTTTCATATTTATAATATATTTTTCTTAATTTCATGTTCCCATTTTCTTCATCTTCATTTTTTGTACACTGCTGCATTGTGTTACTCACGGTCAACTCCATTTTTGCACTCATGCCACTCACATAATACAGTGATAAATCACATATGCACAATCAGCCTCGCACCATGAATTTTTGCATTAATGCTACTCACAATACGGTAATGAATTACACATCACTTCCCCTTCCTCCTATGCTTAGCCTGAGTTTGTAAGTGACCAAGACTTTCATTAAAACTATGGCAGACAATGAAGACCAAAAATAGAAAGTAAAAAGTAATCAACTCCAAGAAAGGAAATGAACACACACACACACACACACACACACACACAACACAAGAGGCCACACACTTACACACACACACACATACACACAAACAAACACATACATGTGGAGATACATACACACACTGAAATTACTCTTCCATGAATAATACCTAGCACCTGAAAACTTCCACTGAAATGAAGACAACCTTCCACATCCCCATGTTACAATGTACCTGGCCATCAACAAGAAGATGAGACAAAACTGAACAAAACAGGGCCAGTCAACCAAACCATGGAGAATGAAAAATACATCAACAGACAGGGGCAGACCTCTTGGAACGACAGCAGCATATCACACCCCAGACACCGGCAATGGCGCTGACGATGATGATAAAACAGACGATGACCACGTAGAGAATGCTCCATTCTGTAACACATTACAGTATTCATGAAAATCATTCACACAGGTTTTTTCCTGTCTCTTTTTTTTTCTTTTGCTGTCAGACCTTTCAGCAACATTATGTGGGTTCAAAAAGCATTATCAATACAAAATTCCTTTACTTTTCCTACCCAAAGATCTCACTGTAAAGGAAAGTAACCTGCCACAATGGCAAAGTGGTTAGTGTCACAGCAGACTCCTGGCTGGGAGGTTGTGGGTTTGATTCCTATCGGAGTCATGCGGGATTTTTTCTCTCCGACCAGCTCCTACTCAGAGCTGAGTTTGCTACAGGCTCAGTTGGGAAGACTGGGACCACACAGTCAAGTTTCATCCACTAAATGGATGCGTCTCCGAATGTGTTGCTCAAATTTCTTGACCATCACTGCAGGTGCCTGTGTCTCGTGCCTGGTTGATATATTATAAAAGTAAGCATAGAGTACAGACCTGTCATGCAGTCTGGAATGGAAATCTGTAGCATCATCTTCATCATCCCCATCGATCAGCATTGAAAGAGGTCTCAAGTTCTGTGACCCTTCACGCCCTGCTCTCATGGTGGCCTCATTTTCGATGCCCTTTCCACGTCTACAGCCTTAGTATGATTCTGTCGGAGTCACCAGTATGGCAAATTCATGGGAGTTGTCATTGGACAGACATGATGGCGCCCTCCAAAGGGTGAACTCACTCATGCTGGCATCGCGACTAAGCAATTATTGTCGTCAGTAGGGGGCTTAGTGGTGTCCTGTGTATGTTGAATCAGAACAGGCGCCACTGAAAACCACCAGTGTGACTCAGCAGCAGTGCAGTGTCTCCTCCGGTGGGTTGCCTCTTGACACTGACTGCTCCCAGTGGATTGCCGGTGCTGGGGCTGCAGCGGGCCGGACCAGGCTGTGGCTGTGGATGGGGGGCTCGGAATAAGCGGCGTGGGCACAATGCCTCAGAGGTGGCACAGAAGATGGTACAGAAAACAAAACCCTGTCAATGAAAGAGATGCAAGAATTTGACTGAACAAAATGTGTTTTTGGTGAATGTATCACAATGCGCCTGAAGCCCACTAGTTTTTCCCGGACAACACAGACAGGATTACAGAGTTTCCTATGCCTTCTTCAGGAGGCAAGGGCTCAGGTTTGCAAACAACAGTAAATTGAAGTCTTTTTCAGTCATCCCTGTAATCTTGTGGGTTTGCTCCATCCCAATATCACAGGAAGCAATCAATACCAGGCTGTCACTGGGCTACCTACCAGAGGAGACACTGCACTGACGCTCCGTTGCATCTGTGATGTTCAGTCATGTTTATTCTGATCCTACAAATTGCCAGTAACTGATGGGAGCCCTGTTCACTCATATTTGGCAGTTCTCCACTTTATGACACACGATTCATTGATAAACACTTTAACAAAGTATTAAAGGTGCCTGTAAAGTGCTTTGTAGATACATCTCTGCTTTTACACACAGACCTAAGTACAGTGGACACAAAACTCTTAAAAGCATTCATTTTGGGCATCTCACAGCTGAAAAGAAGCAGGGGTTTACACCACCAGGCTTTTTGCAGAGCGCTTGTCTTCCCTAACATAGTGACATGCTAAACACCTTGTATCACCTTGTAACACCTTGTATCCATACTGTACATGTGTTTCATGGGTGCATGCATAAGGGAGTATGAGTCTCTGTGTGTGTGTCTGCATGCATGCGTGCATGTGTGCATGTGTGCGTGCGTGCATGTGTGCGTGTCTGCATGCATGCGTGCATGTGTGCCTGTGTGCGTGTGTGCGTGAAGGGTACGTGGGGATGAGATTCAAAAGGGTGATCTACCAATTCCATGAGAGAGAGAGAGAGAGAGAGAGAGAGAGAGAGAGAGAGAGAGAGAGAGAGTGAAAAGGCTGTAACATACAGATGCATTCATTACGGAATGCACAACCTTTAAATGCCATAATACTGTCCTGCAGTTCAATGAATAAAGGAAATTAACATAATTCTATGATATAATTGTCTAGACAAATGTCTCATCCCAACTTGGTGCAGAGCTACACTATATTATCAGGATCCTCAAAAAAAAAGAAAAAAAAAACTGGCAGAGGAGGGAGGTAATCAGGCCGCCATAACCAGTTAGGCTGTAAGAGTGACTGCCCCCAGAGAGTTCATGAATCATACTCGGACACGGATCAGTTTTCTATTGTTATGTGGGGAGGTGGGAGGGCGTCTTAATGTTTCCACAAGTAAGTATATCGTAAAAGTATTCAAAGTGGTAAAATTCTTTTTTTTTCTTTTTTAAACCAGCCATATTTTTTGCACCATCTACATACGCGACCAACACCACTTTCCAAATCCCAAGAGTGCACCCTCACATCTGCCCATGAGGGGACCTCACTTCCAATCTCCTTATTCCCCCCATCCTCCTCTCTCCACCCCCTCCTCCTCCTCCACTGTCACTGACCGCAGTTGCTGCGATGTCGGCGCGTGGCCTTGAAAATATTGGGCATCCAGAAGGCCTCACAGTGGCAGGTCTTGCTTCGCTGGTCACACTGTCCATGTCCCGAACAGTTGTTCTGACACACTGACACACACACACACACACACACACACACACACACACACACACCACACTTTGAGATGTCAACCTCCAAAAATTTTGTTAAAAAAGAAAAAAAAAAAGAAAGAGAGAGAGAGAGAGAGAGAGAGAGAGAACCTACTGTGGCGAACTTGTGAACAGAAAATCGCTGAAATTTCTACTTACCATTTTGTTTTTTTACTCCTAACATATCTTTCTCGCTCTTACCCTCCCTCTCTCTGGTGAGAATGACATAAATACACACACACACGTTATCACCAATTACGACCAAGTGGTATAAACATGCACAGAACCTTTATGAAGGAGTCAATAACACCCACATGCACACTACCGTTTTCATAGAATACATGACACCGACACACTGTCACTACCTTCAACATGGAATTAACGACACTGGCACACATACATCACAATCATAATACATGACACTGACACACTGCCACTACCTTCAACATGGAATTAACGACACTGGCACACATACATCACAATCATAATACAATCAATGACAACAACACACACATAACTGTCATCAAAGAATTCATGACATAACAAATTACAAATTACATGACGGGTACAAATTACTTTACTTTCACAACCACCATAAAATCCCATGATTATATCTGATCACCACACTATACCTTACACTAATCATTCTGTATATGCGTGAGTGAGTATAGATATGCAAGTGTATTTATCATTCTGCAAGGTGGAGGCCTGCATTTCACAGACCATAGTAACATTAAAAAAAAACAAAAAAAACCAGTGACAAAAAAATTCAACTTATGTCTTGAAAGGCAACACGGCTGAGCAGTCATAATACTGACGCCCTTCTGGTTCAATCTGCCGACTACTTTACACTAAAAGTGCTACTGGTGTACTTCTTCATGAAAAAGACAGCATTCAAGATGTGTCCAATCTCACAAGATGGTGGGAAAATCATAATCTGTAGCTCCAGTGCGCATATGTCCTCCCAACAGAAAATTCTGCACTCTTGTGTTGACGACAAAACTAGCTTCGTTGCAGAGCCTGCATGAGTGAGCTACCCCCATGGACTGCGTCACCCTGTTCATTGAAAGACACTGCCCATGAGGTCGCCAACACCGACAACTTGTAAGATGATTTCACCGGCGGGCATGGACAGGGAGAGGAAGTCAAAACTACGGTCACAGCTTCAGCAGCATGTGAAGAGCCGCAGAATTGAGGAGGGTGATCAAGGTGATGCTACGAGGTTCGATTCTGGTCTGACACGGTTCTATGCTTCCTTTCATCATTTATCCCACTGTCCACTACACCTGAGAATTACAAACACCTGCAGCAGCGCTGGTCAACAAATCTGAGCTACAGTCTCAGTGTTTCTGTTTCCATTTAAGTCTTTAGCACACTCAAATCTGGGAAGAGTTGGCTGAAGCTGAAAAATCCCTCAACAGTGTCTGATGAGACTCAAACCCATGACATCCTTGCCCTCGAGGTTATGACACTAGCCACTACACCATGAAGGTAAGTATCAGGACATGTCAACCCACTGATTGTCACTGACAGGCAAGACAATCATCAACGACACATAACCCACTGATAGTCATTCTGACAGGCTAGGCAAGACAATAATCAATGACACATGTCAACCCACTGATTGTCATTCTGACAGGCAAGACAATCATCAACGACACATGTCAACCCACTGATTGTCACTCTGACAGGCAAGACAATAATCAACGACATGTCAACCCACTGTTTGTCACTCTGACAGGCAAGACAATAATCAACGACACATGTCAACCCACTGATTGTCACTCTGACAGGCAAGACAATAATCAACGACACATGTCAGCCCACTGATTGTCACTCTGACAGGCAAGACAATAATCAATGACACATGTCAACCCACTGAGAGTCATTCTGACAGGCAAGACAAAAAATCAACGACACATGTCAACCCACTGATTTTCATTCTGACAGGCATGACAATAATCAACGACACATGTCAACCCACTGATAGTCATTCTGACAGGCAAGACAATAATCAACGACACATATCAACCCACTGATTGTCATTCTGACAGGCAAGACAATAATCAACGACACATGTCAACCCACTGATAGTCATTCTGACAGGCAAGACAATAATCAACGACACATATCAACCCACTGATTGTCATTCTGACAGGCAAGACAATAATCAACGACACATGTCAACCCACTGATTGTCACTCTGACAGGCAAGACAATAATCAATGACACATGTCAACCCACTGAGTGTCACTCTGACAGATAAGACAATAATCAATGACACATGTCAACCCACTGAGTGTCACTCTGACAGGCAAGACAATAATCAACGACACATGTCAACCCACTGAGAGTCACTCTGACAGACAAGACAATCAACAACACATGTCAACCCACTGATTGTCATTCTGACAGGCAAGACAATAATCAACGACACATGTCAACCCACGGAGTGTCACTCTGACAGGCAAGACAATAATCAATGACACATGTCAACCCACTGAGTGTCACTCTGACAGACAAGACAATCAACAACACATGTCAACCCACTGATTGTCATTCTGACAGGCAAGACAATAATCAACGACACATGTCAACCCACTGATTGTCACTCTGACAGGCAAGACAATAATCAATGACACATGTCAACCCACTGAGTGTCACTCTGACAGACAAGACAATAATCAATGACACATGTCAACCCACTGAGAGTCACTCTGACAGACAAGACAATAATCAACGTCACATGTCAACCCACTGAGAGTCACTCTGACAGACAAGACAATCAACAACACATGTCAACCCACTGATTGTCATTCTGACAGGCAAGACAATAATCAACGACACATGTCAACCCACGGAGTGTCACTCTGACAGGCAAGACAATAATCAACGACACATGTCAACCCACTGATTGTCACTCTGACAGGCAAGACAATAATCAATGACACATGTCAACCCACTGATTGTCACTCTGACAGGCAAGACAATAATCAACGACACATGTCAACCCACTGATTGTCACTCTGACAGGCATGACAATAATCAACGACACATGTCAACCCACTGATAGTCATTCTGACAGGCAAGACAATAATCAACGACACATATCAACCCACTGAGAGTCACTCTGACAGGCAAGACAATAATCAACGACATGTCAAGCCACTGATTGTCATTCTGACAGGCATGACAATAATCAATGACACATGTCAACCCACTCAAGAAACAGTCTAACACATAAGATTGTAACAAACATGTCAACCCTCTCACAAGTCATTGTAATATGCCACACAATGATTAGTGACACATGTCAAGCCACTCACAGACAGTGTCCAGATACACGATAGGATAGCTCAGAATGACGTCATCGTCCAGCTTGTCGCTCAGCAGACGCACCAGGTCCACACCGCAGGCCGTCGACCTGTCCTTCTTTCGCCCAAAAAAGGTCAGCCGTAACCTGCACATCACACAACAGTAACCTGTCCCATACATCTAATTTTTTCCATTTCTTACTTTAAAAAAATCCTTTCATCCCTTCCCCCCATCTCCCCTCCCTTCCGCCCCAAACCCCATAGCATTCTTTTACTTATATGTTAGCAAATGAACACCAACAATATAAACATAACCTACATGCATAAGCTTGCATCTGAAAAAAAAAGGAACATCTATCTCGTGTGCAAACGAATGTTCTTAAAACCACTGAAAGAGCGAGGGGCTTTCAGAGGCACCTTTGTGAGGCGTTAGATGTGAAAATCTGGCAACACAGAGCCAGACTAAAGACAGCGGCTTGCATGAGTTTGACACAGTACATGCATGACATCAAAATGTGGAGAACTCAGAGTTTGACACAGTACATGCATGACATCAAAATGTGGAGAACTCAGAGTTTGACACAGTACATGCATGACATCAAAATGCGGAGAACTCAGAGTTTGACACAGTACATGCATGACATCAAAATGCGGAGAACTCAGAGTTTGACACAGTACATGCATGACATCAAAACGCGGAGAACTCAGAGTTTGACACAGTACATGCATGACGTCAAAATGCGAAGAATTCATACTAAACACTGGCAAGCCTAAGAAACAAACACAGAACATGCGTAATAAAAATAGTAATAATAATGGACAACTCTTAATCTGGAAAAAGCCCCATGTGTTACGAAGTTCTTAGCACTCACACACACACACACATGCATTTTCAATCATGCACACACATGCACTCATAGGGGCGCCCACATGCGCACACACACACACACAAATGCAAGAGCACACACACACACACACACACACACACACACACACACACACACACACACACAGAGTCAGAGCGGTTATAAAACACAATCTTAAGGCGAAAATGAAAAAGGCTTTGAGTCAGTGGAAAATGTTGTCTTGAGACTTAAACAATGAGAATTAGAAGAGCTCAGACAGAATGGAACTTTGTTCTGTGCAGAAGCCATCTGAAAAGCAAAAGGAGGTGTTGGTTTGGAGATGCGGGATCTGTAGGGATGAGTATCATCAGAGGGACATAAGAGCCCTGCAGCTGTGTACAGCCAGAAAAGAGCAGACATTATGGAGCTTAACCATTCACAGACTTGAAACTGAACACAGTTTACAATTAATTCAGTTTTTTTAAAACAGAAAGCAAGTGAAGAGACAGAAGAAGCGCAAAATGAGTGGATATGGAAGAACTGAAAATTAGTCTGGTTGCGTTATTCTGTACTTGCTGTAACCGATGAATGCTCCAGACAGATAGTAAGAAGAGAAATACAGTAATCCAGCTATAAAAGAACCAAACCAGTGATTGCTGGTCATTGTTACCTACATGCCTACCTAGGTAGGCAGCCAGGTAGCCAGGTAGATACATCAGCCAGGTAGATACATCAAAGCAGCTCAGGACAGTACATCCGTTCTGCTAAGTTTCTTGCCCAATGCAAAAAGTACCACCCCCTTCCACCCTCAAAATCTGTAAAGATCACACGACACCAACATTACCACCAGCCCTCCTCCAACCCAACTTTCATTCAAAGACTGAAAAAAAAAAAAGATATCCATCAACAAGGAGAAGACAGGCAGGGGGTGAGAACAGCACTCACTGCCCCTTGGTCAGTTCCAGCTGGGTGGACTGGACCTCCACCACGGTCCCGCTGTGCTGGGCCGACTGGTGGATCAGCAGCTCCAGCTGCTTCACTATGTTGGCCTGCACACCACGCACACAGCATCGCCCTGCGTCATCACCTGACCTCTTGACCCTCAGGATGCTGTTGGTGTACTCTCCCATAAAAATGAATTGATTAAAAAAAAAATGTGTACTCTAAAAGGGGAGTGGAAGAGGGAATAACACCTATGTGACATCAAACTTTGTTAAACGAGGGTGGTTAACAACAAGTTTTCAGTCAATCACACAGTTACTGCAGTGGGTATAGGTATTTTCCAACATACAATTCTTTAATGCCTGGTTCAGTGACATACTTTAGGAGAAATTCCAGCTTGCTCACCATGTTTTTGTTTGTCTGTTTCTCTTAACAATATTTCAGGGCCTATAGCCCCACTGTTGTTCAGATGTCATAAAAAAAAAAAAGAAAAAAAAATCACAATCGCCTGTAATGACGTCTGAGGAGGGCATATCTGTCAAAAATTCATGTTATCTGTATGGTATTGTGAATTAAATATGTGTTAGTTTTGTGCCTTGTTTTTTTTTGTGTGTGTTCATTTGTATTTTGAATTATTTTCTACAGTCAGGAAAGAAGAGGGACAAAACACTGCAAGTGACCTTGTCGTCCTGAGAGAAATGGTGGATGTCAGTGTCCAGCACCAGTTCCACCAGGTCCTTGTAGCTCTCCCCTGAAACCACATGTCACACAGTGTTTCTTCTTTCACCGAGATGGTGCGTGGGATTGATCGACTGACTGATTAATCTTTAATACGCAAGGATGAAGATTTTAGGCCAAAGCCTAGTCTTACAATCCGTCCTTGTCATGCATACATTATTTCAACACATATCAGTCATAATGACAATTCAACATAGCAACATTATGTAACCTAACTCTACAATGATAAGCAAACTATTCATAAACGTACTAATGAGATGGGGGATGGTGAAACAGAAGGAAACTTACAAAACAAACAAACAAGACTACAGAGAGAGAGGTCAGAGGAGGGTGGGGAAGAGAGAATGGTAGGTAGGGGGAGGAGAAAAGCGATGGTAGACAGAGTGGGGGTGGGGAGGAGACTCAAGAACATTAACCCCTTTGCTTCAAAAAGTTCACTGTGGGTAAGAAGAGCTAGAAAATCAGCTCATTTGCGTCAGAAAGTTTTCAGCCGTAACATGTTTATAATCCGAGAATACCGCATCCCACAGTTACTGTGAAACGAGTTTTTGAGAAGTTGTTCTTCTTTACTTCTTCATAAGTGGTCCAAGGGCTCTTTTGTGGTCTTTTTTTGTGGTCAAATTTATAGAAACCAAATTTTCAAAATAAAGGTATAGTGTCCTTTATGGGATGCATGGATGAAATGAGTGAAAGGGGATTACTAATCCACCAGACGAATGGAACGTCACACGCATCTTTTGTTGGATCCCTTCTTATGAAGCTCAGTGGTCTGCATCATTTTGATGAATTTATTTCACTGATGGCTTCATTTGGAAATTTTGTGTGTTAGAAAAGTAAGCTGAATTTTATTGTGATATACGTAATTAATGTACGCATGGAACACCCCCCCCCTCCCCCCAAAAGCATTTCACAAGCATTTGGGATATTATGAAATGATGGACCATCATTTTCAGCCTTTTCAATGCCCCCTTCCCCCACCACCCCCACCCCCCCTCAATTCCTCTCTCTCCGCTCCCAAACGCTCACCATTTTTCACCAGAAGGGAGGCACTGTCCTGACTGCTCAATCCGTCGTCATCGGTGACAGTGAGGGTGAAGACGTAGCGGCCGGCGACCAGATTCACCAACTGCAGCACCGCCTGGTGGTCACTGTGATTGACCACATCCTGCTCCACCACAGAAAGGTGATCGCATGGAATGATGGTGTCGGTATGACATTAATGACAACTACAAGGTGAATAACACTAACATTCATACATGAAGCACAGCTCTAATAATCTCTGCAATAGGACAGAATCTACTTGAGCTTAGAATTGAAAATGTCCAGGACACTGTAGATGCTTTATGATGAACTTCTGCTGAGAAAGGGTAACTTTCCCCCATGTAATGCATGACAAGCAGAACATTCCATACTTTGCAAGAAGTATCAGACGAACTAGTCAAGGGAAGCAAGTATGATCACGAGTGTTGAAGGAGGAGGATTCACCTCCATCTTCTAATGCAGGTCAAGAAGGCTCATAACGTTTCTTTGGGCAGGTATGCAAAAGAAAAACACTACAAACATCCAAATACACTGAGAAAAACATGCGCACACATGCATGTGTGTGCACACACACACACTCATACACATACACAGCCAACAGAAAAAAAAACTTACACAAATACACACACACAAATACATGCAAACAAACACAGACACACATCCACACACACATACACACACACTGGAGTACACACTCAGTCACACTAGGAAACACACTCACAGACACACACACACACATCCACACACACACATGCTCACACACACTCACGCACACGCACACACACACTCACACACACACACACAGCCCCTCACCCCAGCAGCCAGACTCTGCAGGTCTCGTTCCCACAGGTAAGAGGCGATGCCGCGGTCGTCTGACGACGCTGAGCCATCCAGCTCCACCATGGCCACAGGCAGCAGCACGACCTTGTCACCCCCGGCTCGGGCCACAGGGGGCCGATTTTTCGCTGAACCAACAGCAGCAACAATGATAACGGTGCTCTATGAGAAGGGAAAACAACATCACCCTCCATGCTTAAACTATCCCCTACCTAAACTAAACCTACCCATCTCTACCCTACACCCCTCCTCCCCCTACCATGTGTTGTTGTTCTTCATCAAACAATAATGGCTGTTGTATGTAATAATGTCAAATGGTATTTTTCAGAGATTAAATGGAGCTGGGGTAGGGTTGGATAGGGAAGGGATTGGAGACAAAGGGAGCTGTTGATCCATGCTGAATTCAAATATCAAACAATCAAAGTATTTGCAGACATTGATCTTACAAACAGATGAATGTAGTAAACGTTGATGATAATGCCTCATGACTGCTTCAGCATCATCTTGCACACACACACACACACACACACACACACACAGAGAAATGCTCTCCTCTTCTGCAGGATATGTCTGTAGTGTGGGTGGCTGGCTATGTCTCGATGTGTGTGGGTGGCCGTCTCGATGTGGGTGGCTGGCTATGTCTCGATGTGTGTGGCTGGCTGTCTCGATGCGTGTGGCTGGCTATGTCTTGATGTCTGTGGGTGGCTATGTTTTGATGTGTGTGTGTGTGTCTATGTCTCGATGTGTGTGGGTGGCTGTCTCGATGTGGGTGGCTGGCTATGTCTCGATGTGTGTGGCTAGCTATGTCTCGATGCGTGTGGCTGGCTATGTCTCGATGTCTGTGGGTGGCTATGTCTCGATGTGTGTGTGTGGCTGCTATGTCTCGATGTGTTTGGCTGGCTGGCTATGTCTCGATGTGTGTGGCTGGTTGGCTATGTCTCGATGTGTGTGGCTGGCTATGGCCGATGAGCGGGATGCTAGGTCTGGTGTGTGTAATGCTGTGTCTGGTGTGGGGGCAGCTTCACACGGTATGTGGTGAGCCACGGCTGGTGTGTGTGTAGCCATATACGGTGTGTGATGCTATGTATAGAGTGCAATGCTATGTCTGATGTACAGATAGCTTATCTGGTATGTGGGTGAATATGTCTGGTGTGTGGGATGCTATGTCTGGAGTGTGGGATGCTATGTCTGGAGTGTGGGATGCTATGTCTGGTGTGTGGGATGCTATGTCTGGTGTGTGGGATGCTATGTATATGGTATGCTATGTGCCATGGCTTGCCGACAGTTAGCACTGTGAGTGGATGAGCCTTGAGATGGCTGCGTCTGGGAAAGCCATAATGTGCACCATGTGCAGCAACTACGCCACAAGACGGGCTGAACAGAAACCACGGAATGGATGTTCCGAAGAGAACAGACCTCTGTGTAAGGTAGAACAGCTCCCATCCCCACCCCATCCTTTTCATGAGTGTTATCCCGTTCACCACAACTGGGTAGAAATCTTGGTCTGTACAAAATCTTTGATGTTCATACATATCAATATCTCTTACTCTTATAAGCTTGATTTTTAAAAAAAAAATTGAAATCCATGCATCACTTCTTATAAATTGAATGAAAAGAATTTTTTAAAATGCCCACTCTGACAATATTTATAAAAAAAAAAAAAAGAAAGAAAAACTCCGGGATCCGCCCACTAACCTGGATCTGCACAAAATTCACCAAAATGGTTTAGGGCTGTATCCATCTTTCCAGTAGAGTTGGAAAAATTAAAAATGTGTTTAGTAGTTTTTGCACAACCTTACTGACAGACAAACCAACTAACCAACACACACATGTGAAAACAAAGCCTCTATTGGTGGAGGCTGAAGGTCAGCCAGACAGACAGAGTTTACTCACACATCTTCACGTGAACTGTGAGCTTGTCAGAGGCTGTCTGCTCCTCCTCGTCACTCACGGTGAGCTTGAACTCGTAGTCACCCACATCGATGTCCCCCGAGGCTACGGCGACGACCTGGTCTGCTTTGGACAGGGTGAGGCTGTTGGGTCCTCTGTTTGACAGGCACACAGTCTGCTGTCAGCCCTTGCCATCATCATCACCACTATCATCATTGTCATCATCACCACCACGACCATCAGCAACGTCACTGCCATCATCATCATCACTATCATCATCATCATCATCACCACCATGACCATCAGCAACATCACTGGCATCATCATCATCACTACCATCATCGTCATCATCACCACCATGACCATCAGCAACATCATTATCATCATTGTCATCATCACCACCATGACCATCAGCAACATCACTGCCACCATCATCACCACTATCATCATCGTCATCATCACCACCATGACCATCAGCAACATCACTGCCACCATCATCACCACTATCATCATTGTCATCATCACCACCATGACCATCAGCAACATTACTGCCATTATCATCATCACAAACATTTCGATTATCATCACCGTCACATCAAGACTGCTACAAACCTTTTTTTCATTATAATCACCGTCACATCAAGACTGCTACAAACCTTTTTTTCATTATCATCACCGTCACATCAAGACTGCTACAAACGTTTTTTTCATTATCATCACCGTCACATCAAGACTGCTACAAACCTTTTTTTCATTATCATCATCACAAACATTTCGATTATCATCACCGTCACATCAAGACTGCTACAAACCTTTTTTTCATTATCATCACCGTCACATCAAGACGGCTACAAACCTTTTTTTCATTATCATCACCGTCACATCAAGACTGCTACAAACCTTTTTTTCATTATCATCACCATCACATCAAGACTGCTACAAACCTTTTTTTCATTATCATCACCGTCACATCAAGACTGCTACAAACCTTTTTTTCATTATCATCACCGTCACATCAAGACGGCTACAAACCTTTTTTTCATTATCATCATCACAAACACCACTATCACCCCACTCAACCACATCACCACCGTGACCATTATCATCATCATCATCAACATCAGAGGAGGAGGTGGAAGTGATGGGGGGTGGGGGTGGTGGAAGACGAAGGGAATGGCAGCGTGGTGGTTGATTACTCACCCAGTCTGTGTCCACTTGTATCCCACAATGCCTTTGTCATCCGTGCTGCTCTTCCCGTCCAGAACAATGCTCTCTGACGGCAGCATCACTGTTATCTCCCCTGCCGTATGTGCCTCTGGTGGCTTGTTAGTCTCTGCCAAAACATGCAGAGATAAAGAGACATCTCAGCTCAGATACATCAGCAACTGTATGACACGTTTCAAAATACACAGAAACAGCCGCACATCTCACCTGAAAGCTAAACATTTGTACCTGAAGACGCACAGAGGCAGAAAAAAATGTCTCGCTGGAGGACATACTGAGACAGTTCAATGTCTCATGTCAGGACACACAACGACTGTGACAAACATCTCTCTTCAGTTTCGACAGCCACAAGCTCCAGTCACCTGACTTATTTCAACACACAGTCGCAGCCACGAGCTTACTTCACAACACTCAACATGGCCGCACCAAAACACCTTGACAGGTGAGTCCAAATCCTAAAGAATGGAGGCTTGAGAAGGACGGTACACAGCAGAGCAGCCGAGAAGCAGTTCACCTGGTTTGACGTAGACATGGACGTCAGCGGTGCCGGTGTTGCCGCCGGTGTCGGTCACTTTGAGGGTGAAGGTGTAGTCACCTCTCTCCAGGTTGCTCAGCTGGAGGCACACTGTGCGTACACCCTGAAACCACGCCCAACTGTTACCCACTGTGCGTACACCCTGAAACCACGCCCATCTGTTACCACTGTGCATACACCCTGGAACCACCCCATCTGTTACCACTGTGCGTACACCCTGAAACCACGCCCATCTGTTTCCGTCGCTGCTACACCCCTCCACAGTGCCTTGCGCTACCTTTGACCAGAGAGATCCTGCTCACTTCTTTTCCTTCCCCTATCCACCCTCTCTCTCTCTCTCTCTCTCCCTCTCTCTCTCTCTCCCCTGCTCTGTTTCTATCATCACTGCCTCATTTCTCTTTGCTATTCTCCTGGTGACAATCACATAAGTACTGTTTTCAGTGTTTTTCATGTCTGCTTTTTTATGACATCCAAAGAAAGACATGTTTGTTGAAAATTCACCTGTCTGTTTCCTGCTGAGTAAGACGTAAGTGTTGCTTCCCATCTAGTTCTGCACACTTATTTGTATTTTGGCTTGTTCCGTGGTCGTTCTACTTACAGCCACACTTCACACACTCCCTGAGTTTAGCTTCAATGTCACTGGATCCATGCTGATCATAGACAGCTCTTCCAGGAACAGTAAGATTTTTCTTATTCTTAAGATCTTTCACGTTGCTTCGCAACCTGCAATGTGTTTTGTGGATCATATCTGCTTTCACCATTCTGATGGACACATGAATGACTCAGACCCTTTGGACTAAGTCGAATTTTTCAAGAAGGTTCTTTGTTTTTCAATTCTTCTTTAAACACCCAGAAATCACTATGTTTTTTATCTGTCATTAGGAATCATGCATTTTGGTTTGTAAAAAGCAATAGTAACTTAACTCTCCTCCTGCCATGTCACAACATTATACACTTGTACTCAAAATCAACACTGACCAAAAATCAACAGAATCTCTGCATGAAAAAAAACAAAATAAAAAAATTCATGGAACGTTTGCAAAATCCTGTGTGCTTATGTGAAAATGACCCAAATGATCTAAACGCTGATCATGCTTTGAAAAATACAGATGGAGAGAAATATAAAATGGCATGCAATAGGAACAACACTGTTCTAAAACGACATGTTTACAGATTATTTTAAAAGATGGCAGTGACGGACTGGGATGGCCAAAACATGGCAGAGAGTTCCGTCTGAGCAGTCAAAAAGCTGAATGCTCTCCAATCATTCTTCTCTCTCTCAACAAAGAATGCTTGACTGCTATATCAGAAGTATTTTGACAAACAAAATGACCTTCTGAACATAAAAACAAAACTCCCGTTACTTGATCTAGGGATACATACCTCATCCCTTCACCTGCTCATCTTAAGTCTGATAGACAACCTGCTCATCTTAAGTCTGATAGACAAACAATCATTTTTCTCCTGTTAAAAAGAAAAGTTGTGCAAACCAAAAATCAAAAGAATACAACAAAATAAAAAAGAATGAACTGACTGTCATGTCAGCAGTGAGGGCATCCGACTTCTTAATCCACTCATAGCTGGCAATGCCCTTGTCGTCGGTGCTGGCGTTGCCACACAGTGTCACCGACTTCTTGGGCAGGTAGATGATCACGTCTGACCCTGCGTTTGCCTTGGGCGGGTAATCCGTTTCTGTAAATGAATCAAGAAATGTTGTGCTTCCTGGAAAAGAACCCCCCCAACCCCCCCCCCCCCCCCTCCCCCCCCCAACTCATTCTACTTGTGATCTGCTGAAATGTAAATGCCACTGAAGAAACAGGCCATGTCTACTGAAGTTTCATTCTACTCTTGCCTACACACAGAGCTTTATCAGGGCTGTCACCACCTCGAAAAAAAAAATCCTGTCATCAAAGTAAAAAACAACAACAACATACACAAAACAATGTATCAACAATTCGTAACAAATAGTTGGACTATTGATATCCATAAAGGCAGGAACAACAAGGGTGGTGTTAGTTTTCACCTTCAGACAGTGAATATCTATCTCTTGGACATGAACCTTGATTCTGTATTCTAAACCTACCCAACTGATAATGAAAACAGAACTGTCATTCAAATGATATCAGATCACTGCTCCCAAACCTTTACAGTTAGATGTTTTCATTTACTTGACTACAATTCTCATTTGTAAGATGATGTTGTGAAGTGCTATTTTTCCTAAAAATAACACAAGATTTTATACTGTTTTGTTTCATCATGTAAGTCTTGCATCAATCTGGTCTGAGGCATGCAGATGACTGTAGCGTAAAACCTTAAAAAAAGCAGAATCATAAAGAATATCTAAATGAATATCTAATTTCTTCACCAAACTTTCATCAACAGTGTGTGTTTCACCTATACCCAAATGAACCTGCACAAGCTTTTGCAAACCACCTTTTCTGGTCATTCTCGAGTGGCCAGTTTTTCTGCTTTTACAGACAGGTCAGTACGAGGCTCCTTATTTCTCCAGTTTTGAATTATCTTTTGTGTATATCCTACTCATGGTCAGCTTTTCACTTGCTTGTTTCTTTCTTTTCTAGTAGCCTCACCTTCTTCTTCTCCTGCGTATGCAGGCTGATACTCCTGCAGACACACCCTGTATAGGGAGTGGAGTTTTGTGTATATGACCGTTTTTTTTATCCCGCCATTAAGGCAGCCATACTCCAACTTCAGGGAAGGTGCATGCCATGTGTAACGTGTCATCCATACCAACGGCCAAACTGGCCTTCTCTTCAGAAAGTTGGTGATGGGATTTTATGTGTGTGCAAGATGTTAAGTGTGCGTTCACACACGGAACCTCGGTTTATAGTCTCATTCGAAGGACTGTAAGGGAAATGGAGTCAGAACATATGTTAACTCTGAGGGAAAAAATCCCCCTGCACCGAAAACGGCCCGGGGGAGATTCAAACCCGCAACCCCAAGATTACGAGTCCGGCACTCTACCAACTGAGCTATTCCGGCCCCCGTAGCCTCACCTACATTCAACAGTATACATACAGCTTCAATACTCTGGCGCTGCTATTGAGACTGTTTGAGTGTCTCTCTGGTTTGAATAACAAAAGTCAAAATCATTTCATCTGTTTGTCAGATATAAAAGTCTAAAATGAAGTCTGAAGGTATTGTGCATCTGTTTGAATTTGTAAGCTGAAGTGAAGTGCACTGGAGAATTAGCTCTCTGAACTGGGGTGACATGGACAGTGAACACGACTGCAGATCATATGCAAATTGACCTTCACAGTTGGTTTGATTCTGTCATTAATGAAGTGTTTCAAATCACAAAACACACAGGTCAGTTCTTGAGAAATCATCATCTCCTCACAGTCTGAGATACATGGAAATACAAAATGAAATATTTATTGGTGCCTCCGAAACTTAACGTATAAAAACATCCACAAATCAATTTTCGAATGACAGCAGTTTTTTTTTTTTTTTTCCCAATTTTATCGTCTTGTCTTCTCCGTACCACCGTACACAATTATTCTCAAGCCCTTCATGCTGACTCCCCACCCCACACAGACCTCCAACCTTGTGCTGTCACAGCCCTAATTCATACAGAGAGGTCACTATCAAGTTGATCATTTCAATTTCCACCTGCAGTCATCTCACACTGAAACCACTATCCAGTTGTTGTGAGGCACCTCACCAGAAGAGGCACTGCCCTGCAGCAAGTCAGGTCAGGAGACACACCACCTTCCCCACACACAGCAAGGCAGCACACTCACCTTTGATCACAGTGACGTTGGCAGAGGTGGAGTTCGTAGCACCATCAGTGTCCGTCACTGTCAACCTAAAACCATAAAAGCGACAAAACCTTTTAGCCTCCCATGTTAAGGAAAGATTTTCAAACAGCACTCCTACTCCGCCATCTCTAGTCACCCATAAATGAGCTGCTTTCAGCTATCAAAGTATAAATTCATTAGAATTTCAATACTTTTGACTATGTCTGCGTGTGAAAGGGGGGGGGGGGGGGGATAAGAAGGAAGTGGGGGAGAGAGAGGGAGGGAGAGAGAAATGTCAAATCATTAACAACAATCATTTCCCTTGACATGAAACAGGGAACAGTTATGCCCCTTGAATCTTAATGGCATGGCCTGTGCATGCCTGCTTCCTATGTCAACACAGAGTAGACTGCCAAGGGAGTAGCAGGACTGCTCCGGCCTGGTGGCTTTGGCAGCTGAGGACAGTCATTTTTCTGGGTCCCACTGGTAACTCCTTGACTACTGAACTTGACTGACAGCAGATCAACAAGCGCAGCTTTGAAGAAAAGTATTGTTAATCTGTGTCCACTGTGAAGGTGTTGTTCTCTGGCACTGCAGCTTTGAAGAAAAGTATTGATAATCTGTGTCCACTGTAAAGGTGTTGTTCTCTGGCACTGCAGCTTTGAAGAAAAGTATTGATAATCTGTGTCCACTGTAAAGGTGTTGTTCTCTGGCACTGCAGCTTTGAAGAAAAGTATTGATAATCTGTGTCCACTGTAAAGGTGTTGTTCTCTGGCACTGCAGCTTTGAAGAAAAGTATTGATAATCTGTGTCCACTGTAAAGGTGTTGTTCTCTGGCACTGCAGCTTTGAAGAAAAGTATTGATAATCTGTGTCCACTGTAAAGGTGTCGTTCTCTGGCACTGCAGCTTTGAAGAAAAGTATTGATAATCTGTGTCCACTGTAAAGGTGTCGTTCTCTGGCACTGCAGCTTTGAAGAAAAGTATTGATAATCTGTGTCCACTGTAAAGGTGTCGTTCTCTGGCACTGCAGCTTTGAAGAAAAGTATTGATAATCTGTGTCCACTGTAAAGGTGTCGTTCTCTGGCACTGCAGCTTTTAAGAAAAGTATTGATAATCTGTGTCCACTGTAAAGGTGTTGTTCTCTGGCACTGCAGCTTTGAAGAAAAGTATTGATAATATGTGTCCACTGTAAAGGTGTTGTTCTCTGGCACTGCAGCTTTGAAGAAAAGTATTGATAATCTGTGTCCACTGTAAAGGTGTCGTTCTCTGGCACTGCAGCTTTGAAGAAAAAGTATTGATAATCTGTGTCCACTGTAAAGGTGTTGTTCTCTGGCACTGCAGCTTTGAAGAAAAGTATTGATAATCTGTGTCCACTGTAAAGGTGTCGTTCTCTGGCACTGCAGCTTTGAAGAAAAGTATTGATAATCTGTGTCCACTGTAAAGGTGTTCTCTGGCAGTGCAGCTTTGAAGCAAAGTATTGATCACTTGTGTCCACTGTAAAGGTGTCGTTCTCTGGCAGTGCAGCTTTGAAGAAAAGTATTGATAATCTGTGTCCACTGTGAAGGTGTCGTTCTCTGGCCTGAATTAACCTATCCTGTGCCGTATAAAAGAGCACACAACAGACGATGGGTAACAGGCAGCCTCATCTGTCTGCCTCATCCCATCTCAACGGTTCCCAGTTACAGCGTCATCAGGTCAACAGTCACCACATCCGAGGTACAAGGACACTGTGCTCAAGTGTTGGACAGCTGGGGTCATAGGCAGTGAAGGGTTAGGCTTATCAGACGTGGACAATACTATGGACCCCATTGCTCTCTTGCTTCCAATCACACACTGTAGAGAATCCTAAAAGCCTGGTGCTATGATGGTGAAGGGAACATGTCTAGTCAAGGAGACTGCTCCAATCTTGACATGAAGTAGAAGCATCTCCACATGAACCAATCAGAACCAACAGGGCAAGGGGCAACATCGGTGGCGCAGGGGACTTATGGACAAGACTCAGCAGATGTCAAGGATGCTTCAGTCATTCACTGATCAGCTTACTCTTAGGCAGAAGTCAAGGGGTTAACTTATTTCAACCTCCAAGATAAAAACAGGAAATGTTAAAGTTCCTTTACAAAAAGACAAACACTCAAGCACACATGCAAAAAATCACAGACATGTGTACAAATTAAACATGCATGCACGCACAAGCATACGCGCAGACACACACAAAATACAGAAATTCGTGAGTCCCCCCCCCCCCACCCCCCATCTCATACCATTCTATTCAATCCTCTCCAACCTCTCTCTCCCTGCCACACACACACACACACACACACACACACACACACACACACACACACACCTCTCTCTCTCTCTCTCAAATGCACTCAAACACATGCACTCACACATGCACACAGACACAAAAGGCATGCATACACATACAAATAATCTTCTGCTTACAAAACACTCAAAGTTTGAACACACACACACACACACACACACACACACACACACACACACACACACACACAACACACACACACACACACTCACTCACCTAAACACATAGAAACCAGGCGCCATGTCTCTGAGCTTGAGTATCTGCGTATCACCGTTGATCTGATGTTCCTGGAGTGGACCGCTGACCTCTTCCCAGTGGTAGGCCGTGATGCCATCGTCGTCTGTACTATCTGATGACGACACATCCACCCCCTCATCATCCACAGTTCACTGCATTCACTGGCATACATTATACCATCTATACAATAAATCTGACGACACCTTACAGTCAGCGCATGTCAAGTAACACACAGCCATAGCTGACCTGTTGGTGCTGTTGTTGTTGTTGTTGTTGTTGTTGTTGTTGTTGTTGTTGTTGTTGTTGTTGTTGTTGTCATACCCTGGCTAAAAGACTCCAGGGATCATCCGAACAGCCAAAGTACTTGAACACTATGGTACAAATGCATCAGCTGGGGATGAGAACATTACTTGTGTGACTGTTTTTGATTACCCTGCCACGTGGGCAGCCACACTCCATCTGATCTCATCTCCTTGACAGCAGAACCTGACCAGTCATGGACCACAGTTTCAGAGCTGGCTCAGCACTTAACTGGTAACCCTGATGATCCTGTAGTTGTGGGTTTGAATCTCTACCGGGCTGTTTCAGTACTAGGATCTGTCCCTCCGAGTTGAACACTGGTTCCCACTCCAATTTCCCAAATGGTCCTTCCAGTGAGACTATGAAACATGATGCCATGTGTGAACACAGGCATGCGTTACATCTTGCACACACTTTAAATCAAATCACCCACTTTCAGAGGAGGGCGGCTGAGTCACTGGTGTGGACGACACTTTACACACATCACATGCATCCTCTGTGAAAATTCAAATGAAGG